>JAACJT020000037.1:6820530-6850962 GCA_009936485.2 Gymnarchus niloticus
ATTCGGGAAATTGGTTAAAACAAACTAATTTTTTTTTGCTTCTTTTCACCATGTCCCTTTCCCCCCACTTTAAATTTTGAGAGCAAAAAACGAGTCCCCCCCCCCCCCCCCTTTTCTAAAAGAAGGTGTCAGAAAAACTGTAGAATAACAGGAAGCTATGCCTGAGGTGTTTATGACTTGTTTATGTGAGGAAGTCCTCTGGTTAACTACAAAAACCCAGTCACATTATAAATGTCACATGGGCAGGGAGACAAGTAGTTAAACTGTAACAGTGATTGAAGACAAGGCCAACACAGATGGTCAGTATGATCAGCACACTTCACCTCAGCTGCTCGAAAGCACCTGTAGACTCTGTATGCCATGAAGCAGATCCTGATTTTGCTTTTAAGTTTCACCTTATTTGTGGTTCTACAATGTATAGATTTGATGTTTTTGGTCTCTCTGTCTGTCTGTACCTCATCTAGAAATGAGTACCTAATATTTCAGAAGATAATGAAGCTTGAGTATGAGTTTCCTGACAAATTCTTTCCCAAAGCCAAGGATCTTGTTGAGCAGCTCTTGGTAAGTCAAACCTTCTGGAAATCAAATAATACCTCTGACTGTGTGATAGATCTGGCTTCATCATTTAAGCAAAGCATCTGTGTTCCAGCTCTTGGACCCCACAAAGCGGATAGGCTGTGAGGAGATGGGTGGCTACCACCCGCTGAAAGCTCACCCTTTTTTTGAAAGCATCTCATGGGATGACCTGCACCTGCAGACACCCCCCAAATTGACCCCTTACCTGCCTGCTATGTCTGAGGATGATGAGGACTGCTATGGAAACGTGAGCTACACCAACAATCCAATCCTTTAAAACAAAATAAATGAATTATCCCTTAGGTTAACCCATAAAGGTGGGGATTGGTAGTCCTCAGTATTTTTGGAGAGAATGACAACATGAAAATGTGTGTAAGAAGCGATAACCAGAGAGCAATCTTCATAGTAGCAGAATAGATGGAGCTATAGTGATTATTCCCATTCAGAAATTTAGATTCCCTGGTTTTTACAGTTTTTAAAGTTCATCTGCTGTCTCCATGGACAACCTCCCCCACTTCTTCCCTTGTCTTTGTAGTACGATGACCTCCTCAGCCAGTTCAGCTGCATGCAGGTGGCTCAGTCTGCTTCCCCCCAATCCCTCGTTCTGCTGGAGCCCCATCCTCGAAGTTCCATCAACAGCGTCGAGCAGTATATTCACGATCTGGACACCAACTCCTTTGAGCTGGACCTGCAGTTCTCCAGTGAAGAGAAGAGGCTGCTGTTGGAGAAGCAGACTAGTGGAAACCCCTGGTACGACTGCTTGGCTCCCTCCTTTTCTGTCGTGTCTGTCTTCGGAGCTTCAGTAACTGATGTGCTGGATGAGTTTCGGCTCATTTACAAAACTACTTAGCGTAGTTTGGGTCAGGTTGTCAGTTGGGTTTTTTTTTAAATTTGCTCAATCAGTACTTTTATAGAAGGGAATTTTCTTGTACAATTCTTTCACAGGAATATATACATTTTAAAAAAATAAAAAAATTAAGGGTTTTTAGATGGGTTTTAACATTTTCTTAATTTTTCTTTAAGGCACCAGTTTGTGGAAAACAATTTGATACTTAAAATGGGGCCAGTGGACAAGCGGAAGGTATGTGCAGGTTGTTTGCCCTCAAGTTACTTGAAAAATGTTAATAATGAACTTCTCATTTTGTAAACGTTTTTCCTTTGTATTTTTTTAGTTGGTGCTTGACTTTTGAGTTCATGCCACTTTCTGAAAGCTTTTGCGTCTTATAGCGACACTACAGCTCCCTCTTTTGAACACACCTTGTAATGGCAGTTCCAGGCACTTTTAGCAGGAGACATTGTCTGTAATGTCCAATAGCTTGTTTTTATATTTGGTTTAACAAAGAGAAAAATGACTATACATATAATATATACAGAAGTGCACATAATTGGTCTGCATGAGTGACCGAAATCAGGAATGTGCGAGATGAATATGTCAGAACTCGCATTTGCAAACCAGCAATATACTGTAAGTACATACTAATTTTGTGTGTGTGCGCGTGCGCGCACGTGCTGGCCACTTCATTAGGTACACCTTGCCAGTACTAGGTTGGACCCCCTTTGGCCTTCAGAACTGCCTTAATTCTTTATAGCATAAATTCAACAAGGTGCTTAAAACATTCCTCAGAGATTTTGATCCATACTGACATGATAGCATCATGCAGCCCAGAGAACTGCTGCTCGCTGGATTTTTTTTTTTTTTTTGTACCATTCTCTGTAAACCCTTGAAGTCACCTTTCTTCCCCATTCTGATGCTTGGATTAAACTTCAGCACATCCTCTTGACTGTGTCTACATGCCTAAATGCATTAAGTTTCTTCCACGTGATTGGCTGATTAGATATTTGCTTTAACAAGCAGTGGAACAGGTGTACCTAATGAAGTGGCATGTGTGTGTGTACACATTTTCTTATCCCTATTCTCCACGCGCTGGATATGAGTGCCTTTTGCCTGAGTATGTTGTAACTCTTTCACAGGGCCTGTTTGCCCGTCGGCGACAGCTGCTGTTGACAGAAGGGCCTCACCTGTACTACGTGGACCCAGTGAACAAGGTCCTGAAGGGAGAGATCCCCTGGTCCCCAGAGCTGCGCCCCGAGGCCAAGAACTTCAAGACCTTCTTCGTTCACACGGTAAGATTCCCAAGATTCAGACTGTTCCTTTTCAGTGGCTTTTGGCTGCCTCTATAGTTACATCGAAACTGACATTAGCTTTCTGTTTGGGCTAACTGTTAGGAAAGGTATTCAAATAAGATTAAAATGTAAAAGATTAAAAGTATGGTTTTGCATGCCTGCATTTAAATATTATTGCTGGATTTAGCTACCTCCATAAGGCTGATATATTGTTTTCCATTCTTGCAGCCAAATCGGACATATTATCTAATGGACCCTAATGGGAATGCTGATAAGTGGTGCAAGAAAATCCAGGAAGTCTGGGGGAAGATTTACCACAAACACCAGAATGCCGGCTTATAGTTCCACTTAATCAGACTATCCACACTGTCTTTTCTCCACCACGCTTGTGTCCTGCACAACACAGAGACCCGTCCCAGGAGATATATGATTTGACATTTTTATTTTTGCACACTAAAGCTGGTATGTAAATTTGGTTTTTCTCTCTTGGAGGTGGGGGAGGGGACTTGGAAACTAATGTAGTTCATGGTGGCGCCGTTCTCTGCACTGCTATAGAGGGGCCGGGCAGTGTTACATGCAGCTAAAGGTCCTGTTTGCGTGAGCCACAGCTGTTCTATGAAATCAACCCTGGTGTGAATGGAATAAGCATGATTCACATGGAGCTCCACCCACAAATGAGGAACCCTGCACTGAGGGTGCCAGGCGGATTAAGCTTTGGGGTTTGCTCGGGGAACCTCAGGCCAAATTACGATAAGTTGCAAGTCTTTCAGTCCCTGTTGAAACACTCTTCATCTGCGGTTTGCTGCTGTGTTAGCGCTATAGCAGCACTCCTCTGTTCTACAGTTCGACACACACTTCCAGCGGTACATTTCCTAAGCACTGGGGTCTGTGCTTATCTGTGCATTCTGAGTGGCCACTGTTGTCTGTAATACCACGAATCACGCAGCTCCACAGGTAAACTTACTGTAATATGTGTTTAGTCTCCCAGCAGGTAATGGTGGTGACAGCAAGGCCAATGCTGGTTGTCTAGAAAAGCAATGGCCTTTTCAGATGTTTAGTTTTATTTTAAGAAACGGTATGCCTGGATCAGCATTTTCCTTTTCTACAACATATAACTAGGACCTTCTCATTGTTTGGGCCACCATTTTCACCTGTTATATCCCCTTAGAAAAAAGAGCAGAGCTAGGAAAATAATTCTGTGTAAAGTTGTTTGTTGATTATTTATTTATTTTTTTGTGCTACTAAATCCCAAGAAATTGCAGTAAAATTCCTCAGGAGGCCTGTTGCTGTTTTGTCTTGTTCAGTTTGTACTAGGTTAGCAGGATCTCCTGATCTAACCTGGCACAAACCTGTTAATGCTTTAAGTTTTAATTTTTTTTTTTTTTTGTGGAGCTCTGCGATTGGATATGATGGTCCTGCCTCTGAATCAGTCTGCCACGAGGGTCAAGGGTGTGAGGGAGGGCATGGGGGGTGGGGACATGAGGAAGCCATACCTTCAGGTTATCAAGTAACTGATCCAAATAATACAAAATTGCTGTATAGAAATTTCAAATAAATGGTTGTTGGAAGATTATTTTCCTTCTAAAATGGTTGGCAGCAGTTGGTTACCTGATGTGTTTAATACTCTGTGGGTTGTAGCCGACCAGAACTGTGATTTATTTAAATTCTAATATATGAATCATATTTGAATTGAAGTCATCTTCAAGGGCCATGTTGTGTAGGTATTGAAATGTAAAGCCTTTGAATGTGAATAATTATTGTAAACTGATATTTTGCAATTTTTCTTAATGTATAAATTTTTCTATTTGGTCGGTGATTTAATCCTATTTCTCATAATTTAATAAACTTGTTTCCGATTATTGTGTGCTAGGTGAAATTGATGGCAGAATTGCCCAAATAATGCTTAGTAATGCTGTAATAAAACCATTTCAGGTTTTAGGTACCTGGGTCATTTGTCTTTGTGTTGTCTTTTTAATCCCTTTTGTATAGAGTATTTTACTGCTTTATTTAGGAAAAAAAAATCGCATTATCACAAGTAAATAAAATGACAGTGCAACATCCACTGAAGATGGATAAGTCCCCACCATGGACCAAAAACCTACCTGATGTTTAAAGACTTTTAGATGGAATGCCATAAAATATTCCAGTCGTGTTTAATGGTTGCATAATCTGTATGTGAGGATCTATCTCTTTGAGATATTTATTTTTGTTCTATTGCTGATACTCTGAATTTTCTTTCTATTGTTATAATTGGATTATCTACTTAATTATAACCCCAACCATGGTAGTTATGATAGCCCATCCCAGATCACTGACTTACGTTATTAAGCTTTGCCTGCTTCTTATGTTTTGATGTCCCCTCCTTGTGCCCTGTGAACCCTGGGTGTTGGTAAGTGGCCTTCACTGTTTTGCTTGCCCTCTACATTACAGATTGAGGTTAAAAAGAAACTTGAAACCGCTGTCAATTATGCTTCTGTAATGCATCAAACCTCTAAATGGGTAAAATTTAATGGTCAGTGGAATACAATCAAATGTAGAAGCGAATGTTTGTAATCTCGCGGTGTATGTAGAGCACATCATTACGTCTTGTGCTGGTTGAGTGCACGTGACCATCTTTTCTGCATTTGTAGCAGTTCTGCATGGTGGCAGGTTGGCCCTTGGATAGAAGATCTACCAGTATAAGTGAATCCCTTTGGAAACTATTGCGAAAGCGGTAGTTACATCTTTAAATGATCCATTATTAACCATAAAGTGTTTCAAATGAAAAACATGCGGGATTATTGTATGGCTCACAAAATTAAGGGGAAAAGCAAACATTATTTGAATTTCTTGTATGAACATACTTTTTCATTTGCACCTTTCTGTTCACCATATAACACATCGTGAAATGGCTTTATTCATTGATTTCGCTCTGTACTCCGCTGAACACCAGCGAAAGGAGTGGCATTTCTTGAGGGAGGGATCGAGGTAGGCAGCAGGAGCGGCGGGACGGGACTGGACTCTTCCTGCCTTGCCAGCAGTTCCTGCAGTGCTGGGATCTGCAGGGGAGGGGGATGGCGGAGTGCGGGTCCGATCGCGGGGATCTGGGCTGTCAGAGGTGCGGGGGAGATAGAGAACGCGGTTCCATCGCTGGAACTCCCAAGTGGGTTCGTTTGAACGTCGGCGGCACGCATTTTTTGACCACAAGGCAAACCTTGTGCAGAGACCCGAAATCCTTTTTCTACCGACTGTGTCAGGCCGACCCCGACCTTGACTCCGATAAGGTATATACATGTATTCAGTGATCTGTTCCGATGTAATGCAAATCACTCGTGCATCACGTATGTAGTGATATTCTAGGCTTTCTTCTGTCAGCTGGTAAGATGCTTTTTCAGCGTTTTGTTATGTTGATTTGTTACTAAGATATTATTTTAAGGCCTTGCGATTTCCAGATATATTGATGAAAAGTTTATGTTTTGCCATTTTTTTTCTTTTTTTTTTAGAAAACCATGTCCCCCAGCTTGTAATATTGTTGCCTTGTTGAAATCATTGTATCCCCTGCAAATGGCATGCAACCTAAATTTGTTTCTCTTTATTATTTTTAATGATAAGGAAAAAGAATACACGTTCACTTTGTACTGCAGCAATCGATATGTATTTGATTTAGCTGGGGAAGTAAAATTTATGCCGACTTAAATTAATACTCACTTCTCCACAGGCATGCAAAGTGTCTAGGATGTGCAGCATGTTGTTTTGTTTAAGTCAAAGCAGCAGTGAAATAATAACCATGGGGAAAACCAGCCACCCTATGTCTATATGTGTATGTATTGTACCTCACTGTGTACTGTACTGTATACCAGAAATGAGTTTTTTTATTTCTCTTCTACGCAAGCACAACCTTTTCCGTTTACAATAATTCGGAATGATTATTGACTCGAAGTTTTCTGTGCTGACTCGCAATGAAAAGTATCGTGACCGTACCGTTAAATCATGTATTTCGTATGACACATCGCGATATAATTCTTCACCTTTTAATTTCCCTCACTATGGCATTGTGTCTGTCGTGTTGTTGCCGTGCAGCCTCAAGAGCTGTGGGTTTGGGTCTGAACCCAACATATGTTGAATTTTAATTTATTATTATTTCGTGTAAGTGTGTGTGATGATTATGTTCGATGCTCATTCAACAAAAATGATTCAAACACAACAGAGCGCGACAAAAATAATATTTATATAAGGAGTTGAGGATATGACTCTAAACTGGAACTGTGTCATTTATTGAATTCATGAACTTACATTTAATATTGTGTCTGGGAATTTTATTTTTGGCGGAATGGTTCTGTGAGTGAGTGTACATGCATGCAAGCATGTGTGCTTGTATGTGCCGTGTGATGGACTGGGATTCCATCTCTTGCGTTCCTCCTTTTCATACTCTGTGCTGCCTGGGTTGGGCTCTAGGTCTGTGTAAGTGTTTGGAAGAAGGATGGGATTTGTTTAATCTTCATTTCAGTTATACTTGCTGTTGGATAGGTTTTAAGTAGTTTAAATATGAAGGATCTGTTTGTCAAAGGCATTGAATTCTGACCTGGAGTGTAGTGATTTGAGCAGTGAGGAGGGTTGGTGTTGTCTATGACACTGTGAACCATGGTTCCTGTTCTGAGAAGAATCCCACACTTGTATCTCACCATCTTGACTTACGTCTACCTGGCTTATATGGTGCACAGCTGGCCACAGTGCAGTCACTGAGCCGTCCTCATCTTTCAGGCCTGCTTTTACTCTTTATTTATTTATTTTTTTTAAATACACTCTTGGTGTTGGCACACAGCAAGCAATACAGAGGACGTAAAACACAGTGCTACCTTAAACCATCACTAGCCTCAGTAGGGGTGAGGGTAATAAACCTTATAATTCTGAGGTTTCTCTGGAGATCTCCTGAGTTCATTCGCTGTCGTAGAGTAAGGGGCACACACGGATGGCCTGAGAGGGAGATCCATTTGGCCTCCAATATGAAATGGCCAGTTGAGGTGGTTCATTATTCTGGTGCAGTTGGCCTAGGACCCACGTGGGTAATGCATCTTCAGCTCAAGCATGCATGCCTTGGAATCCTCCAAGGGAAGCTGGGATACGTTGTTGGGTGAAGGAGACACCTGGTCCTACCTGACCTGAAACTCTCAACTACTTTGTAAAATATGCAATTCAGACAATGGAGCGAATGAGGATTATCAGCTACAATGATCTCAGATGATACATTTCCCCAGTTTACAGAACCTGTGTGTGCTCTAAAATGCTACTGTAGACACAGTAATGTTTTTTTATATATTATTAAACCTGTACCTAACTAGGTTAGACCCACTGAGATTTAACATCTCTTTTATAAAAGATACCTGGCACCCAAGGAATAAAAATTCAAAATACGAAAGGGACATTAGCTAAAAAGGCCACATTATGACTAAGAAGCTAATAAGGATGGGAACAGAAGATGTACTACTACAATTAGGCTCAATATATGATTTAACCCTTTGCTGTGTAAGTCACCCTCCCCTGATATATAACATCGAGGTCTGAAGAGGCTGTAAATACAGCATCCCTGAGGGCCAGGCTATAGTGAAAGCCCAGCTGAATGTCATGTGTCTGCTAAATATCACCTGACTTACACATGGACAATTGAAACCAAACAGTGGCCATGACAAAATCAGGACTGGTTATAGCCTCCAAAGACCTGCACCTCAAGGTTACTGCACGTCAGTAACAACGCATTATAAAATGAGCTGCTTTTCCATGCATTTCTATCAGTGTTATATTCAGTAAGAAACATGTTGTTGACTAACTCTGTAAAACCATGCACTTTCTCTGGATATTGAAAGCTGTTCTATTTTAAGACCATTCTTGGTAACTGACTTTTACAAAACAAAGTAGAGCAGTGTCAGTGCGCTTGCATGCACTTTGTGGAGAGGGAAGCCTCCTGCACCTTGATGAGTCACAGTGAGGATGTGGGGGACGGGTTACTCTGATGCTCTGGGGGCAGCCATGGTTTGTTTTTTTTCAGCACAGCTGTCAATGAGATTTCCACTGAACCCAGAAGAGTTAACATTGGGCTGGCCTGGAACGAAAATGAGAAATTAGAGCAGCTCGTGTAAAAATATATATTCACTGCTTGTATTTTTAAGATGGAACTTTTGGCTTTTAAATGTATTATCATTGCAATGTTATGAAGAGATGCAAGCACCCTCACACTTAAACAAACACAAACTAAGCCCAAGTTGGTATATCCTGCCTTAAACGTTACTAAAACTCAATTTGTTTAGGCCCCCAATCCCTTTTTAGTGTTCTTATTCCAAATGCCTGTAAGTCATTAACTCTGCCGTTCTGACCAAATGATGAATTTCGTATAACATATTAAGGGTCTCGACAGACCTAACAAGGCTGACCCCAAACAGGTGTTAATATCCTGCGGATGTCTTAAGGCCACCTGACAAACCACACGCAGAGGGCTGGTTGGAATATCTTAGCCTCCTTTAATGTTTTGATTTGGATTTTTACTGGTTCCTGCTAAAGGCTGTCACATGCTGTTCAGCTACCCTCCCGTTTTAGCCTTGACCCGTAACTAGTGGGAGAAGCGATCAGCTGCCCTAACCGCTGAAAAAAAGGTCAAAAGGTCTGTTTCCGCCAGAGTAGTTTCGTCCTCATTATTTTTGGACCTCGTGATGTCTCACTCTTTTAAACTGTGAAGTTCTAACAGTTCTGAACTGAGAACATGTAGCCACAGTGTCTGATAATAGACCCCGATGTTGGACGGCGTGCCACAGATACTGTCTTTTTGCATCATAACCTTCCCGCCACTCACTCCATTAGATTGATTAAATATTTCTCGTCACGGTGTTGCCATAACCCCAGATCTCCGCTGCACGCACTGCCTCATTCATTTCCGCATGTACGCTTATTTCAAATGAGACATATTTTCCGCAAACTTTACCATTGCTTCACTACTGTGCTCCACGGATGAGTTGCGGTCATTTCAGGGTGGAGACGAGCTTTGTTCTGGAGGTCATCTGGAGCTCTGTTAAGGCGCGCGTGTCTCAGGCATGACATTTATAGGATCTGGGTCTGTCCCGTTCTGGTGCAAAGGAGAACGATCTGTGGGAAAAAAAAAAAAAGAACAAGCATATTATCTGCCAAAGAAGGAAGCCCCTGCTCTGCATCAGAGCGTACACAAAGCACACTGTCGTAATTTCCCCATGGTGCCGCCTAAGTACCACTTCCTCCCAAGGGATTGGGATTTTTATTAATAACCTGAATGTAACTCAGCTGCTTTCAGGCAGTTGTTTTGCTGGAGCTCTTATGAAAACCGAATGTAGTGTAATGTAAATGATGGTGGTAATCAGCAGTATTCTGTATTAATCTTTTGTATTAACAGTCTAGTTTCCATATCGTGCTTCAGACTACTATCTCTGCCTCCTTTTGGGCCTGATGCATTAGTAATTCTCATGAATTCTCATTTATGAGTTTCCAAGCATTTTTGGAACTTGTAAAACCAGCTCAGGAAGGTATGCCATTTCACATCGTAGCACTGGGCTAGCTTTTAGCCTTTCGTCACATTATTTACGTGGCAGTGACTTTCAGTGCTTACGTTTTCCCTTCTTGGCTGCTCTCAGGATGAAACGGGTGCCTATCTCATAGACCGAGACCCGGCCTACTTTGGTCCACTGCTGAACTACTTGAGGCATGGAAAACTGGTGCTCAACAATGATCTTGCCGAGGAAGGTATGATCCGCGATAATGCAATCCTTCCAAACAGGTCAACTAAAAATAAATGAAAGGCTGAGCAGAATTAAAGGTCATCTTTTTCTATGCAGTGATTTTAGATTTTCACGTGTGATTAATATATTGCTTTTGTTTACTCATACGGTATGCTAGAAATAATCAGTCTCTTGCCCATTCACTTGGCTTTTCTTTACTTGTTTTTTTTATCAGATGGCCTTTTTTTATTCCTCAGGTTTACTGGAAGAGGCTGAATTCTACAACCTCACTTCCTTAATAAAGCTTATCAAAGACAAGATTAGGGAGCGGGACAGTAGAACATCACAGGTAAGTTGACCTATTAAAAAGCTTTTCATCATTCAAAGGTTATTCATATTTAAACAATTTCAGCACATCTGGATTTTATTCCAGTTTTCAAGAATTAAACTGATATAACTCTGACATAATTTTGATGGAGATGGCAAAAGAGATTGTCTGGGTTATGTTTAAGCAGTCTGTTTAATCAAAACTTCATTTGTTTTTCTTGTCCTGACAGCAAATATGAGAATTCTGAATTGTTCCAGGAAGGCCACAATTGTTGAACATAATTAAGAAGTGGAGTATAGTTTTGCATTGCTTGGGCAGGCAAGAAAAGAGGCAACAATTTTGGACTAATGGACATATAGATAAATGATTAATTATTTAGGGGGAAAGGCAGGCTGATGGGGTACACCTGGTGCACAGGAGTGGAGCCGTGCCTGGGGACCAAGGAGCAGGTGCTTTTGCAGGAAATGATGCAATTCTCCTGTGTGAAAAGCAAGTGTTTTTTTGTAGACAACCAGGGATAAGTGATATCAGGCTTCTGTGTAGTTGTTTTGTTCTCCAGACTGAGGAAAAACATTTTGATTTGTGTCCAGTACTGTTTTGTTGGAATAAACTGACTGAAGATGTAGGTCTACAGCACTGGCCTGAAATTGACTGGGTACATTCTGAACTGTAATATATGTTGCTTTTCTGTTAGTGGCTGTTGTGAATCTCAGCCTATCGATCTTGTGTTCCAGGTTCCAATGAAGCATGTCTACAGGGTCCTTCAGTGCCAGGAAGAAGAACTGACCCAGATGGTCTCCACTATGTCTGATGGTTGGAAGTTTGAACAGGTATCAGAAAAAAAGTACAACTGGATGTCCAACTTACAGCATACTTTAAATCCTGTTTGTCAGAGCTTGTTGGATGGTATTCAGCATTTATGTCCAGCATCATTCAAGAAGAATCAAGACTTAACTCTGTGTGTAATACTAGTCTGTAACTAATGCTTAATCAACAACATTTGTTATTCATGTACATACTACGATCAGTTATATGTTTTTGCATGATATTCCTCATCACAGTGGCTGAAACGTGTCTTTCTAGGTTCCATATTAAATGAAATAGAACCTACTCAAGGAGAATCGCAATTAGGAGTTAGCCGAAACATCACCGTGTTCTTAGATTAAATGTAACCAGTTATTTATTTACAGGATTAATGCTATTCTGTTATTTTTATTTTCTTCTTTTCTGTTGATGCTGTGCTTTGTAAAACATTGCTCAGGTGAGTCATTTTCTATAAATTTCATTTTCATTTCTTCACTTCACAAATGAATAGTGCCACATAAATGTTGTCGCTGGCGCAGATGAATTTCCTCTGCCATGCTAACCAGTATAGTTCTAGCAGATTTATTCTGTGGCCTTTAAAAGATTATTCTAGAAAACTACAGAGATAATACCAGTATGCTGGCTTCTAATGCTGCTCTTTCTGTCTTTGAGAAAAATTGTTTAATTCTACTCCTCACAAACCCATAATATTTATTTATTATTGTTTATTGTAATTTCTCCAAACAACGTTGTGTTTTTTCCTTCAGGATTATATAACTGTGCATTATACATTTCTGTTTGAAATTGAATGCTTTCCACATCTGTGAAGCGTCCTTAAGCACTTTCTCAGTTTTGTTTTCATGTGTAAAATATTTAATAACATATTTAAATTACTGTTTCAGTACAAGTCCTGACATGAAGTATATGTTTTATTACCACAAGGCTCATACAGGAGGCATGACATCGAGAGAAAACGTTAAATAGCTGCAAAACGTGCAAATAAGCATTTGTATAGTGGGAGGAATCGCTTGCAGAGATACCCTGTGCTGTTTATTTATTTGTTTTCTTTTGTGCATTGAGCATCCCGGACGAACGATGAGGGTTTTAGAAAGGCTTGCACTATAGATTCACATCTATGGTACAGTGCAAGTGTGCATGCAGGGATTAGCTTCACTTTTTGGTTAGTCTTTTCATGCATGCTACATCAGTTGGCACAGTGGTGTAAAGTATATTTCATATTTCCCAGTGAAACTATCTGGACATATTGTTTGAATTTAAGGACCGCAGTGTGGCTCTTTAGTAACATGGTCAGCAACCCTTAGTTCAACCTGTATAATTAAGTTATTATCCAGCACCAAGCCCATCCACCTTTGTTGCACCTCCATCACAATATTTGTATTTAAGAATTATTTTTGTCTGTTGATATTACATCATTATTACTCTTGCCTGCAACTGTACTTAGCTGCTAAAAACCTGGCCTGGTAAGTAATGAATTAGTCATGATACTTGGGATACTGTGTGTGTTAGGTGTTCGCTGATGTCCAGAAGGTTGTGAGTTCAAATCCCGTGGTTGGCAGAGTAATTATGCCACAGTTTGGCTCTTGAGCAAGGCCCTTAACTCTAGGGGTGTTGGGTGAGCATGTACTTATTTGCCGGTCTTTCCCCACTTTGGGTACACGTTCCCCATACTGTAAATCTGTACACCTACTGAATCATTCCCTTTTTAACTTCTTACTGGTTGTTGCAGCTTGTCAGTGTAGGATCCCCATACGGATATGGGCGGAACCGCCAGTCTGAGTTTCTGCTGATTGTATCCAGGGAGGTGAAGGCTGAGGAGACCGGTTTAACCAACAGCGGTGGTGAGGTGTGTCTCCCCGCCCCCATTCATGAGTGCCTGCCCCCCTAAGGCCACAGCCCATCATCCCACTGTCTCTCTCACAGAGACTTTCAAGTTAACTTGTGTATTGACCATGAAAAGACTGATATTACTACAAGTGGCTTCCTGTTTGTCCCTGTGTCACTGTTTTTAATGATAACTTTTATTGAAGGAAAATATTTATGGCCAGTCATCATTAAACAGTTCTAACAGCTTCTATCTAATGTAGAGAAATTATTTCTGTTTAGTTCTAGAGTTGCGGTTTATTTTCTGATCCACCATGTCAAGCAAAAAACACCCACTTATTTTTAATAACTGCCTGTCCAGTTTGGTTTGCAATGATTCCCAAAATCAGAATTTAATTAATTTCTCAGATTTCCAAGACACTGCAAAACACGAACAAATGCCACCCCTTGATCCAAGGGTTTTTAGTAGTGTCTGTACTCGAACAAAAGCCACCCCTTGATTCAGGGGTTTTTAGTAGTGTCTGTATTCGAACAAAAGCCACCCCTTGATTCAGGGGTTTTTAGTAGTGTCTGTATTCAAACAAAAGCCACCCCTTGATCCAGGGGTTTTTAGTAGTGTCTGTACTCGAACAAAAGCCACCCCTTGATCCAGGGGTTTTTAGTACTGTCTGTACTCGAACAAAAGCCACCCCCTGATTCAGGGTTTTTTAGAAGTATCTGTACTTGGCAGTAAAATGTTCCCTGTGTTTGTGATCTTCTTGGGATCGTCACCAGAGTGGTGACAACAAGATGAACACATTAGAGGGGCAATTTCAGGTTGTAAATTCCAGTTTACAGTAAACTGCTTGGACAGGAGTGAAGGATCCAGGGATGTACATATATATGTAAATATAGGGGACTGATGAACAGCAATCACATGACTGAGTGGTTTTATATTAGAGGTTATACAGCTTGGGATGCATGGGAAAAAATAATAGAAAAAAAGCATCTTCTTTATTATATAGAAATTATAGAACAACCAGATTGCTTTAGTAAATCGGTGGAACAGAGAGGAAGTAGCTGGAGTAAGAGTGGTGTCTGTTTTAATCCTGTTATTGTCAGCATGTGGAACTGTACAGCAGTTTCAGAGGATATGATGGGAAACAAATGATTACACCTTCTTGATTATGGACTGGCCGGCCCCCGGTGATTGTTGACCGTTCTGCTATGTCCACATTTTGAGTACCGTTCATCTACTCTTGAGGAGGTGTTTTGTCATTTCTGGATATAGGGTTAAAATAAGTTTACCATTATTGCCATATCTTAACCGTGTAGTTACTTTCTAAAGTGTGTCAGTATCAACCACTGATAGGCTTTTGCAAATCAAGTAGTTTCGGGCATAAATATTTTTTGTTGTCTCCACAGTCATATGTATTATTATTCGGAAATTGTCATGTAGTGCCAGAATTCCCTACGGGAAGGTTATGAAATAAGAGATTGAGGGAAAGTGTTCCGGCCCGTGAATGAATTTGGTGACGATGTTAAAAGGTCGTGACCCAGCAGATGAGGAGTTCCTGCATTTGAAAAAAGTGCCATTCGGATATGCGGATTAGAAAGGAGGAAGGATTAAGTTAACATTGCGGTCTTGCTCTACTGTTGTGCCTTTTTTGTATTTTGAGTAATTGTGGATTAACAAGTAAATTAGGGGCACTGGTGTCGGGCAAAAATTAATCTGATTAAATTATTAATTCTGGGTCACCATAGTTTCTCTCTGTTTCCTTCTGCAGTGCTTTCAAAAAATGGAGGTTCATAATTAACGTCAAGATTAGCACTGTGGCTCAATGCTTATTGCTATAGCCTCACGCCTTCAAGGTTACCATGTGAAACCTGGAAGTTTGTCTTCCTCTTTTCGTTACGGTTTCCTCTCGATGCCCCGCTTTCCAGCTTGTCTGTGCTACACTACCGTTCAAAAGTTTGGGGTCACTTAGACATTTCCTTGTTTTCCATGAAAACATACATGAAATGAGTTTGAATAGGAAATATCGCAAATTGAATACGAAAAATATTTATTAACAAAGTTAGAAATAATGACGTTTAATTGAAATAATAATTGTGTCCTTCAAACTTTGCTTTCATCAAAGAATCCTCCATTTGCAGCAATTAAAACCTTGCAGACCTTGCTAACATAATTGCAAAAGTGTTTTCTAATGATGAATTAACCATTTAAAATGACAAACTTGCATTAGCAAAAACAACATTCCGTCGGAACTCAAGACTAATCATTGCTGATAATGGACCTCAGCACACCTATGTATATTCTATTAAAAAACAGCCGTTTCCAGCTACGATAGTCATTTACAACATTAACAGTCTACACTGTATTTCTGATTAATCTGATGTTATTTTAATGGACAAAAAAGCTGCTTTTCTTTCAAAAGTGCTTTTCTAAGTGACTCCAAACTTATGATCGGTAGTGTATATAAAGAAAGTATTATTAGATGAAGTGGTGTCTCTAAATTGCCCTTAAGTTCAATTCAGTTTCAATTCGTTGATTTTCCTAGTGCTTTTCACAGCACAGTTGCCCTAAGGTACTTAACATGAGTGTGTGATAATTACAATGTACATTGATGAAAAAGGAAAAGGTCAGAAAACAACAGAGAGGAACCAAAACCTCCTCTGCTTGGAGAAAAAAAACCTGTGGAGGTCTAAAGTTAACTGACCTCTCTTCCCATGGGGCATGTTGCCATTGTACAGAGCTGGAATAGATATGTGAATCATATATTCAAAAGAGCAAGTTATGGTCAGGTCCATCATCTGCAAACCACGCATGAGTGCGTGATCTGCCACAGACCGCCATCTCCTACAGGGCGTCAGCCACCTCGGGCCATCAGCTTCTCCAAACTCGACACAACCCCGTGTTGCTATGGAAGATGGAAAATTAATTCCAGGCCCCACCGTAAAACACCGTTTTAATCTTCTGAATGCCAGTCTCACGTAATCCATAATTGCATTGTAATACAAAGATGTCTGTTTGACAGTTTGATCAGATGAACATCAGAACCTTAAACCACATTTATAAAATCACTGTGCACCTTAATATTACGCTAAATGTTAATAAAGGCAGATGTACCAGTTATTTGCCTGCAATCCAGAAGAAATGGAAACAATGTAAAGTTAAGTAAGCAATATGGTGGTACATTACAGTTTTAAATGCCGGAGGATCTTTGATTCATGGAAATACGTTTGAAATATCTGCTGGGTATGTACTGCCAAGCTGTAACAAAACACTTAGAAGTTTAATAAGTGGCATATTGTTAAATGTATCAGAAGAAGGTTTAACAGTGACAGGCCAGGGCTATATAATTGTGGAACTCAGCCAGGAGAAAGAGGTTCGATGAAAACGCATCATCTGGAGGTCCACTAGGCTGTAATTAGTGATCTCTCCCTTAGCAACCAGGCACAGGCCCTCCATGGCCAGACATGTCTGAACATGCACAGCGGCGGCACCTCGCCTGCCGCGTCTTTCATAACTGCAAACCTGCCTCTGCACGTTGCATGGGGAAGCTCCATCCGTATTGCCGGTCATGTGGTCTTTACGTTCTCAATAGCCAGAGGGTTTTCATGACATTAGAAGGAGCTAGAAGATTGTAGCAAGAACTTCCTTTTCACTTTTTATGATGCAACTATAGTGCTGTGGAAGATCACTCTTAGACGCACTTGGGTAGAAAAAAAAAATCTCTTTGGTTTTGGTAAACATTTGCACAAATGCAAATCATCTCCCCTCACTCTCAGCATATGTATATTTGAAATCTCTGCAGAGTCATATGATATGACTAATCTGTGTGTGTTAATGCCTTTTCACAGTTGGTAAATATTGGGTCCTTTTACAACTATGGAAATGAAGACCAGTCTGAATTCCTGTGTGTGGTCTCCAAGGAGCTGCATAACCAATCATGCGTCACAAACAGTGAGCCGACTGAAAAGGCCAAGGTGAGACGCAAGTTATACTTTACTGTACCCAAGCGTTATATATAACCAGTTTTACTAATAGACAATGCAGGTCTGTTAATGGTGGTAATCCAGATGCTATCGTCCTGCATCTCCATAATGACTGACTTTGTCATGTGACGTCTCATCGCTAGCATTACGACTTGACAGCACGCAGTCCATACCGCAAATTCCAGTAGCACGCCACACATCTATATCAGTTGCATGTATGGCTATCAAATACATGTCTCACATTTTATGATTATTTATTAGTTAATGAAGACTTGCATGTCTGTTTTATGTTCACAATGTTTAGAAGTTCTTTAAATAGGTACGATTTATTTGCATGACAGGAATATGCAGAATGACATTGAAAACAAATGAAGTGCCAGCCCACCCTTTTGAGGAAGACCACCACAGTTTCTTCCTCTCTGTATATTGGTTCTTATGTAGTTTCACCACGTTTCCATCTGCATCAGCTTGATCACTTTCTCCACCAGGACCACGTCTCTTGCCCTGCTGACAAATTCATGCTTTTTTAGTGTCGGGTTCAATCCTTTTTGTTTGCTTTGAAGGACGTTGCAGTCAGATTTCTGAGCCGTGTTCGTTTTGCGTTCTTCCATAATCACTGCATTTAAAGCTTAAACCCTCCAGCATCCTCTTGACCCGTGAGCTCAAGGCCTGCCTGCCGGCTGAAGGCCAGATCAGATATTTGGATCCTTGCCTACGTGGTACACAGCTTCTCCAGGGGCAGTCCTGCTCCTGTACAGCAGGGACAAGTTTGGTTATGAAGGCAAAAAGGTTTTATTGCCTAGACTGGGAGACGTGAAATTTGAGGGCATAACGGAGGCCGACTCCTTCCTCTGTGTCTTCTGCTGCATGCCCACAGGAACAGACCAACTGGTAACAGTTATTGGGTATCCAACCTCAACAAATACTGAGATAATGGGACAACAGTTGTTTGTAAATTCCAGTCTGCCACACAGCCATATTTGAAGGCCTTCAGCAAATACCATAACTATGTAGTGTTCTCCTTCAGTTTAAAAGAGTTTAAAACATGTTATAACAAGAAACTGTATTTCAAGCCCATCTGGAGATGCCTCAGTCAGCTTTTTCATTTCAGATTCATATACATCTTTTGCACTTATAGGATTCTTGCGTCTTGATATGCTGCTAAATTAATGCTAGTTCTAAATTGAATGATATTCTTCTTCTAAGTCATTTCCTCTTTGCACAGTTTACTCTAGGCCAAGATTTAGTAACGTCTAGAATAATTCAGATAAGGTTGATTTTGAGACATTGAAGAACGTGAATAAGTGAAATGAGAGTGCTGATCGAAAACGTTTTTAGAACAATAAATAAATGGATTTTCTTCATTTAAGCCCCGGCCTTTGAGGTTTTATGTTGTAAATAAAGAGCAGATTTTAAAGTTTAAACGAAAGCCTGCTGGTGATCTTTGCTACAAAGTCTAAACTATAATATGCTTATGTCGTTCTGAGTACTCGTCGTTTTCGGCACGTATATCTGATGTACCTGCCTCGCTGTACATCGCTTAAATAAATTAAGGTAAATGTAGAGTAAATGTTAAATGAAGAATTTAAGTAAGACTCACTGGAGAAGTTAATGGAGAGTTTTCCGCTAGATCCATTGGATTTTTCAGTTCAGCTTTCCAAGTATCCCTGTTTGAGCACTATCTTCATAATTGTGGTCTGAGGGCCAAATTGCCTAGTCCATGAACTGAGAATCACACACGCACACACACATACATATGTGCCAGTATATATATTATGTCTCGTTTTTATATTCCAAGTAAACAATGATTTTTTTCATCAGAGAAAATTTAACCAGGATGTAGGTGTAATAAATAATTTCATACCTACTTTCCATAAAAACACTTTTGCAAACCCACCCATCAGCCACTATTTCCATCCATCCATCCATCATGTAACAGCTTACACTGTGGCCCATCATTTCCATGGTTTATAATATTCTTTGTGTGTCTCTGTCTCTCTTCTGCAGATTCTAAAAGAGCGTGGATCGCGAATGTGAAGAGGCAGTACTGAGTTCCCACCCCATTCCATTGACAGCTCTTTTATGCAAACATAAGCCGCGTTGCCTTTAACAGTGGCTGTTCAGCAAGACATAAGTCGAAGTGTTATTGTTTTTTACATTGTAGAAATAAGACAAAAGTATAATTGGTCCTCACATAGATATGTTTTAATAAACTAAAACATTCTTCACGATTATACCTGGCCAATAATGAACTCAGGGCTCCGAGTTTGTACTCAATACAATATAAGGTCAGGCCATCTGATGATATGTTTTAATCATCATAGGCAAAAAAATGGATTTTTAAATAGTATGGATGTTTGGAATTTATTTGGATTTATGCAATGTATTGGGTGTACTTGTGGTTATGAAGAAAGGTGTGGGTTTGGAGACTTTTTAAGAAAGTGTAGATAGCGATCTGATCACCTCAACGCGAACGTGGTGGGAAATGCTAATCCTCTGCTCTCATATCGGCCTTTGCTTGGTGATAGAGTTTGTCTTGTTTTTCAGGAGCAGGGCTACTGGGGAGAAAACATCCATTCGGCCTCTTTTTGGTGTTTGTGATTTATTTGAAATTGGACAAAAACACAACAAGGATTTAATTTACAGAGGATTTTTCTTAAACTTTATTGAATCCAAACTGTAATATTAAACATTAAGAATAGTACATTGCATTAGTCATCTTTTGTTTGTTAGAATATTTCAGATAACTGTGACCTTTACCTGGAGAAGCTGCATGAAGATGATGACGATTATATACAGTATCTAAATGACGTGGGTGTACACAAACACGTTACTTCTGTATGTTTGATTAAACATATACAGAGACATTATTTGAACGTATATAGTTACTGCCGTTGTGTAAAAACAAGGGAGCTTCAAGACATTCATATGCGTTCAGCTTTTAGAAATGGCAAAAATCTTGAATTCTTAAAGCTACACTTTGCCGCCTGGATTTCATTCAATGGCCGTGAAATACTGGCCTCACATATATGTTTCCTTTAATTCAGGCCGTACAGGAGTAAGCTGTTGTGGTCAGATATGTGGTTAACTGTCAGTTTATCAGAGCATTCATTTTTGTTTGCATTGTTTTTCAGTGTAACTGAAATGTCGTGATCAGGGATGTTAAAGGGACCTAAGCAGATCACGCATGGACTTTTCTGTAAAACATGGGGACAGGGGGTCTATACTGCACAAGTAGAAGTTACAGCCTGTGTAGGAGCTGTGTGTGAGGAAGCGGTTAGCTTGGCAATGATTTTGTTGGCTCAACTGGTTTACTGACTCCTGGTAATATTCTCTCTTAAGTTATACTCTTTTGAGTTTGTATGGTAAGCATGTTTACAGATCTGTTTTATGTGTATCCATCCAGCCAGCTGTTAAAAAACCTGAGGGGAGGTTGGGTGAGCCAGCTGTTGGCATCTTTCTGCAGAGATAGGTTATGTCACACCAAGGTGTTACTTCCTGACCTTGAGTGGATGAAGGTCATGCTTTCCTGAAGCTGGTAACACTACCAGCTGAAGGGTTTGTGGTCCTGACTCAGGTCTTGTTCCGCATTGCACTAGATGGCTCATTTTTTCTGTTTCACTTTTCTCTCTTTTCTCCATCATGCCTGTATTGTAGCAACTGATCACAGCAATTTCGAGAGGCTTCTTTGTTGACACTTGGGCTACTCCAGTGTGTCTGAATTTGTTCAAACTTATGGCTGCTGAGTGGGTTGAACAATTTCAGATTTTATATTTTTCTCAAATATGCATATATATGAAATCATATAATAGCAAAAATTATTTTGCGTACGATTGTACAATACGGTTCTTATATTCTTTAAAATAGCGCATTGTTTGTTTAATTCCACATATAGTGCTGTGAAAAAGTAAGTTCTCTAAATGATTTCTCTGTTTTTTTGCATATTTGACACTGAGGGGAGCAATGCTTGTAGTTCTTTAGATCTTAGTCTGGGTTCTTTTGTGACTTCCTAGATAAGTCGTCTGTGCACTCTGGGAGGAACTTTGATTGGCCAGCCAACACTGGGAAAATTTACCACTGTTCCAGGCTTTCCCCATTTGGAGATGATGGCTGTCACTGTGCTTTGCTGGAGTCACAAAACCTTAGAAATGACTTTGTAACCTTTTCTTGACACTTTTTATATTTCAATAGGTTTCTTTCTCATTACTTCTGGATTTTTTTTTTTATTGCAGTGTATTATGCTGCTTGTTGTGACCCATGGTTTATTTCACATTGCTGAAAAAATTCTCTTTAAATGATGTTTAGATTCAACAGGCCTTGCAGTAATTAAGCCTAGGTGAGTCTAGTCTAGTTGAACAAAATTACCAGTTAAATTTAGTTAATTAGGTAACTAAGTAACTAAGAGGGCAATTGGTGCTAGTTGGTTATCTTTTTTTTTCTTTAAATAAATGAAAGCATTATTTAATAACTGTATTTTATGGTTATTCAGGTTGTCTTTTTTTATTTTATATTACATTTTGTTTGAAGATCTAAAACAATGATGTTTGACAAATGTGCAAAAATAGAAAAATTCATTAAGGAGGCAAATACCTTTTTCAAGGCAGTGTATTTTTCACGTAGCTATAGATGAAAAGACTGGGGAAACATACATGTGAGGGTTATGACAGGAAAAAATCTAAGCATAATAAATAAATTCTCTTAAGCTTTAATTCAGACTCATTGTCTCTTACTTATTTCTTCCCTTGGGGGTAAAATGGTTGGGACTGGGTTTTATTTTTGACACCATAATATATGTTATAACCACTCCTTGAAACAAGTTATGTCTCATCCCAGATACAGCAATGCTTAAAAATGCATTCCAGACAAGTCAGGACATGCATCAAACCAGAGAGAAGCCTTTTCAGTTACTAAGTTGTTGAACTGCTGCAGTAAATTATAAAACCCATAGTACATAGCAGCATAATATAATATAAACTCTGTGATCTCTGCAGTATTTCCACAATCGAGTCTTTTGAACAACTATGATGAACTGCAGCTGCACTCAACACAGAAATAATCCTCTTAACTTCCATGTATTTACCCTGTTTCCATTGTATGATGGCTCCCCCTTGTGTGTACCATCTCACGCAGCCTTCTGGAGGGGAAGTACTACACTTTTATTTGAGGGTTCAAATGTCAGAGTGATTGCGTGTCATAATAAAAGTCCAGCTTTAAGCTTACATGTGACGTATGCATTGATCCCTGGGCTAAAAAGGAGTGGTACTTTTCTGTGATTCTCTTCTTTTATGTCTACACCACAAACCTCTCTCCCATTTTTAATCATGCATTACAATCATTAAAATGTTCTCAAATACTACTCGCCATTAACTACTGTAGTTTTATCCAATACCTTTGATTTCTAATTTGACAAGCATTAACTTCTCCAACATCATGGGACTTTTTTGTATTGTGCTCAGCTCTTGGCTGGCCATTTGTGCTTCAAAAATGCTTATTTATTTGATTGGGAATCCACTTCTTTGTTTTCCTTGTCTTCCATGGGATTCTTAAAAGTCTCCACCAGCAACAAAGTCAAAAACGCATCCATACTCTTCCTGCCCTCTTTCTTTATTGTCCAGCGTTCACATCCACTGTCTCAGAAAATACACATTGTGAACAATTCTGATCTTTGTTCTTAGAATACTTATTTGAAGACCTTCTAGGCGATTTGTCATAGCTCTGCCAAGTGCCAGACTGGAATATGTTTCTTGACTGCAGATTTTTATCTTTCTTAATTTTAGCTTCTCTTCATTACAATTTCCTGCTGATATCCTCTTTGGATCTTTCATTCTGGCCAATCTTTTTTAAGATTGAAAATTGAAATTGAATTGGAAATTGAAATTTATTTTCTTCATTTCATTTCATGTCCTGTCAATTTTAAGAGGAACCTGCTCACAAAACATTGCAGATTCTACTGTCAATTTGAAGAGATTGCCGCCCCCCCAAAAAAAAAGAGACTGATATCATTCAGTCATTCATCGCATTTTATCCAGTTACTGTCTTTCCATCATTTCTGACTATGATAGTCTTATTGTTTTTTTTTTTTTCCCTCATTTGTTGAACTGGAAATTGCCCAAGCCCAGTCCATCTAGGTCACTAATGCTGTCAACTTGTAAATAAACTGTTATCTTGTTTAAGAACACACAGCTACTTTTACTCATTCTTGGTATCTTCTATATTCCACTAGTGATCCTTTCATTGTAGATGGGGATCTTCTTTTCTCACGATACATGTTCATTAATCTCTCTGGTTAATACATGGACGGATATCTCAGCCACCTTCCTTCCACATGGACTCTCAGATCGTGTGTATGCAGCAGTACCAATATCTTCACCAATTTATTGCTTACGTGTGTTTGTTTATTTAATGAGCAATATTCTCAAAGAATGACCAAAAAGTAGCTCATTTCTATGTAGAGACATTCAGATTTTGACTGGAGCGTTAGCATTTTTGTGGATGGGGTGTCAAAACCTGGTTAAAGAGAGTTACAACTATTATTGTGATAAAGAATGTTGTAATTGTTTATGTGTTGTGACCTGGGACAAGCACTTTTAATTTATAAATGCTTCAATTTAAATTGATTGTCTTGTCACCCCTGTCTTACAGTCATTTAAAAACAAATTTGACATGTGATGGGTAGGGTGGCATGGTGGTTCAGGGGGCTGCACTGTTGCTTTTTGTATCAAAGATAGGCCTTTGAATCCCATTTCTGTTGAGTTTGTATTCTGTCCCCATGTCACACGGGTTTCTTCTGTATACTCCATTTCCCTCCAACATTGCAGAGACGTTCATTTAGGTTAAGTGGTCTCACTGAATTGCCCCTAGTGTATGACTGTGTTGGTGTGGTACCCAGTCCATGGTAAACCCCAGCCTGGGAGAGGCACCGGGCTCCCTTGTAACCCTTATTGGGATAGGTAGTCAACAGAGGGATAATATGGCTTTTAGAGACACATAGTATTAGTTATACACAGAATTTATATCGTATTATTCTTCTCATTTGGCTGGTGTGGCAAAATTTTATGTCATATTGTTAATTAACAATCATAATAATGGTAAAACATGCAAATACTACATCCAAGTGGAATAAATAATAGAAATAAAAAGATTTTGTAAATTATCCTTTTGTGTAATAAATGATAAAAATAAAAGCAATACAGACTGGCAGAATCATAAACACCTTCATTCGTTAAGAAAAGAATAACATTTTCCGGATGGATTATAGTCCACATTTGACAGACGCTCCCTAATAAATTGAACGTGGTCCTTTTAAATGCAAAGCTGTTCTAAATCTTGTCTAACAAAAATATATCAAATAGCATAAATATATTTTGAAACATTAAACTGGTTGTTTTTATTATTATATAGTGTTTCTGCTCAATATTTAATAAATGTAACGAAAAGCCATACATAATAGAATAACTTTTTCTCGATGGATTATAGTCCACATTTGACAGACGCTCCCTAATAAATTGAACGTGGTCCTTTTAAATGCAAAATTGTTCTAAATCTTGTCTAACAAAAATATATCATATAGCATAAATATATTTTGAAACATTAAACTAGTTGTTTTTATTATTACATAGGGTTTCTGATCAATATTTAATAAATGGAACAAAAAGCCATACGTAATGAATATAATGATTTTTTTTATGTTTAATCAATTTAATTTATTTTATATTTTAGCAGCACATTTAAAGAGAAAAAAAATTAACTGAAATTCAGAATTTTTATACACTTCATAATAAGAGAATTCTGTTTCAGGCAGTAACAGGTGAACACGCAGTGCTATTTAGTCTTCGAGACATTTGATTTTTTCCCCTCTCAGGAGGGAAACCTCGCAAGGTTCTGTTCCGAATAAGTTAAAAATTAAAACTATTTTTTTCGGGATGGATTATAGTCCAAATTTGACAGACGTTCCCTAATTTATTGAACGCGTTCCCTTTAAATGCATAGTTGTTCTAAATACTGCCTGCCAAAAACAAATCATATAGCATAAATATATATTTTAAAACATTAAACTAGTTGGGTGTATTATTACTTAGTGTTTCCGCTCAATATTCAACAAATGTAACAAAAAAGCCATACATAATTAATAACTGCTTTCAATACTTAATCAAATGATATTATAAAAAAGTGTTTTAGCAACATATGAACAGAAAGATTGTACATCTGAAATTCGTAAAATGTACACACCTCATAATAAGGGGATTCTGTTTAGTAGTATCGACCATTATTTTCAGGCGGTCGCAGGTGAACAAGCGGTCCTATTTAGCCTAGGAGAAATTCGATTTTTTTTTTTTTTTTCCTCTCAGGAGGGAAACTTCGCAAGGTTCTGTCCCGAGTTAGATTCGGTTGCTGCCAATCAGAAAACGGTTTAGGGAGGAAAAAAAAAAAAAAACACTGCACGATTTTAATTTTACGGAAGGTAAGAACCTCTCGGCAGTGCGATATTTCTGCTTTAGAGACCATCCCAAAAGTGTGCTGCCCCCGTGAGTTTGCGCCGTTTTTTTTTTTGTCGCCCGTTTCGTCGCTAGCTAGTCCGCCGACGACTGCCGCTCGCTCGTGAGACGACAGCCACGGTGCCGAAACGCGGACACGGCTTCGTTGTCCCGCCCGGGCAGCCTGCGATGTTTATTCCACTCGAACGGCTTGTCTTTTAATCCCCTTCGAATGTGGAGCGTAAAGCCAGCCTAGCCGAGGCAGAAGAGCCCGGGGGGGCGCCAAGAGTGCGCATTTCCACATGGTCCTTGACGACCCCTCCATTAGCGGAGAGCCGGCCTAGTGTGTACCGCTCTTTATCTGGCCGAATGTCGCCTCTATAAAGACGACCATGTCGGTCAGTATCGACACTGCTGGCTCCCTAGACTCTAAATACACCCTGGTAGTGTCTGTAGGGTTGGTCGTCGTGTTTAGTTTTGTAAAACCGACCTGTCGTATTAACTTTTCTTTTTTTTTTTTCCTAACATTTGCGGCCGCCCTTAACAACGCTGAAGAAATTGCTGGACGTAAACAAACCTGCAAAATTATGTGTGAAAGCACCATTTAACATAGTTCAGCTTTTAAGCTTGAGTCCCAGTATGGGTTAGTTTTTATTCTGGTTTAGTTCGTGTAGTCTGTTTGGTTTAATTGCAGTAGCACCGAGGTATTTAAGAAAGTAACGTAACACTTTTGCTTAGTTCCCCGGACGGGCTGTCTGGTGCTAAACTGTGTATTAATATTAATGAAGTTCTTTTTAAGAACCAGACGGCTCTGGGCCTCCTCTGAAACTGGATCAAAGTTTAGTGCCATTCTAGAGAGCCACTTCACAGGACAGCTGAAGTCCAGACCCTTAGCCTTCATGCTTTTCAAAAAAAATCCCCTTACACCTTTCACTTTTGGTGGCCTGGGGTTCTTGAACCCGCTGCACCCCGGGGTGACACCCATGCTGAAGCGTGTGATGATCTGTGTTTCTGTTTTACCAAAATACTAATCTGAATTTTAAACTAATCTGCAGGCTTTGTTTTAGGTAGGAGCATGCATTTTGTGTGCAGGGGTTGATGAATTGTGGAAGTACTAAAGGGAAAAGGTGAACCTTTTTTTTTTTTTCTCTTTTCTCAAACATGCTTATCTTAGTATGTGTGGTGGGTGATGGAAACGTACAACTGTAAACCTCAAGTAGTGCATCATTATCAGAATCATTTCCACCATTAGGTGGTGTAGTCAAACTGTCTGACCTTACTGTCCCTAACTTGTGTGTTGCAGCACAGTCTTACAAACGCTGTTCAATAGTGATGGGACAAATGAGGCTTCATAACCCATGCTGGATGGGAGCATCCTTGTTGGGGACACTTTCACTCACCATGGGTTTTGAAGCTTCATTTGCCAGTACTGTTCAATATATAAACTCTGGCATCTTCTGTAAATTTCACTTGACGTTTAAAGGTTTTGTCCAAGCAGATTGTTGTGTGTTGGGCTTTCTTATGACTGCAGGAAGTGGATTACAGCAAGTTAGCCAAATTGGAAATGCATTGCCCTGGCACTCAAGTCTCCCTTCCAGATGAGCATGTGATGTTCAAGTGCTTAATTTGACAGCATACAATGTTGCAACCTTATCTGTTAGCCAGCTAAGAAAGCATTTAAGGAAGGGCAAATTACAGGTAACCTGCCCCTTTTTGCCCCCTCACCTCAAAGAATGAGAATCTGGTGAAGGTCATGTTTGTAAAAATGGTTAGGAGGTTGCTAGGCATCCGCTGGCTGAGTGATACTATGTTGCTTATGCAGCAGGTATACATGGACTGTGAATTGTGTAAACGGGACCCAAAACTCACGCTCGATGGCGGGTCTGCTTGTTATAACAGCTTTCAACACCTGGTGAGACCATTGTAAGCTACCTAGGTAACTAAACGGTCTTTTTTTTTTTTTTTTGGGTGCTGTTTTCTTCCCCTTACTGCTCTGTCAGATTGCAGCCTTAGTTCTGACGAGGGTAATTTCCCACCGAGTGCCTTTTTGCATAAATTGGGAGTGGATGGGGGAACATTAGGAGTGGATGGAACCAGCCCTTGTTGAAATGCTGTGTTTCTGATGAAAGATTGTGGGTTTTGTGGCTTCCTGTTACGTAGGCTGTGTAGTTAGTGTTCTTTTCCTGTATCTCTGCATTCTATATGCTGGGGTATGCTTCACGTTGATGTCATTCTCAATAGCCTTAGATCATCTTACCTCTTTGCATAATTTTTGCATTAATTTCAGAGCTTTAAGGCTGAGGTGTAATCTGTCAGTGTAATTTTCAAAACAAATGTTTTTACCTACTGACTAGTAGGTCAAGGGACCTTTTAAAGCTGTGCTGTAAAACTAATACTTGCATTTGTTTAAACCCCCCGAATATAAGGTTTCTTAAATCAGGGACACTCTCTCACACGCACACACTCACTAGAAAAAGTTAGCTTAGGGAGCCCTTTTTTCCCCCCACATGTGGTTCACCTTGAATATTTCTCACTCCCTCTTGAATATTCTCTGCATTGTGAAAAAGGATAATATTCACTTGTGGTCAGTTTACAATAGGGTCCTCTGCATCTGCTTTACGGGTACCTGGGTTGCTGGAAGCCCCTGATTTTAAATGATCAGTTAAGTTTCGTTCCACTGAAGCACATTCTGCATGTTGGTTTTGTTAGGTGGCATTAGTCATTTTTAGCAATGTTACCAGAACAATAAAACACCTGTTTGGCAAATTATTGTTAATACCACATCTGAAGTGCAATTACCAGCTATTTCATCTAATTATCAAGTTATATTTTTAGGTTGCACTCTTATTGGAATTGCATCTATAATACTTGTGTGACAAAAACACACAGGACAGTAAATGCTCCCTAGCAGTTTTTGGTCCTGAATATAGTCTGGCTCCAAAAAGTCTTGTAGCTTTCCTGCGAGGGAGCTTTAACTGGAACACTCTTGGTTTGCTCTTATCTGCCATTTATCTGAGTCATGGGGAAAAGTAAGGCCAAATTCTCTGACTTGAGTTTTTGGAACCAATCTGAGTAACTATCTGCACCAGATGGGGTATTTTCCTAGAGCAGATTACAACACTGATGTCATTAACTTCACTTAAGCTGCCATCAGTAATAATCATCATTTGATATTTACACCTGCTGTTCAGTCGTGTGTCAGTGTTGTGTGCAGACACTCTTGTCGGTCCACCTTGTCGGTGTAGTACATGGTGAAACCTTACTGTGTCATCCTGGCAAGCCTGGCTTTTAACACACTTCCAGTTCTGTGTTTGCCATTTTTTCAAGCATACCCTTGTGAGGACCTTTCATGTGCAAGCACATGCCGGCTTAATCTGGAGGCATGGTACCTGGCAGCCTTTGAGCCATTTTTAAAAATTCACACAGCTGTATTCCTTCTGCTTGTTGCAGCTTTCTTCCAAAGTTGAGCCAGGGATAAGATGGTTTAACATAATTTTAAAGTCAGTGATTTGTGACAGACAACTTGTAGCAACTCTTGTTCAGGTCCGACACTGTAGTAAATTTAGTGTTAGTCCACTGGTTTGAAAAGGGATTTTCTTCAGTCCCTGTGCTCTGTGTGAATTTCAACTTGCTTGATTTTTAAATGTACCCCTACGAAACTTGGTTTCTTTAACATGTTCGTCAAGCAGCATCTCCATACCATCCAATAAAATGTCAGACGCAAGCTACATTATGCTGCTAGTGACCAAATCAAAAGTAGGTGCCTTTTCCCCCAGCTTCTACTTTGGATCCATTTTTTTTTTATACTGCAAAGTTAGTGCACTTCAACAGGTTTGCAATCAATTTTTGTGTATCCTAAGAAACACAGTGAAATTCTTGTGCCACAGTGCCTCTTCTACTGTGGTAGTGTTGGGCGTATTTAGTCTAGACAGTGGAATAGTGTATCAATAAAACAGTATAGTGCTAAGGTACATCAGTGGGGGGAGAACTAGGTTTCTGTTCCTGAGGTATGCTTTTACCGTATTTAGTGTGTGTGTGTGTGGTACCAGACATGTGTTTATCCAGTTCTATTTCAAATCCAATTTGAACAGTTTTGGTCATTGTATTACACTTTAGTATAAGTCCCCATGCAGTATTTTTGGGTTATGAGTATTTTTCTGCCGAGTTAACCACTGCTAAGTGTTGGCTGCGTAATACTGATCCTGCTCTTCTCAGGAGGACTATGCTTGTCCAGCTCAGCTTTCCATTAGGTGTAGTGCGTAAGTTGGATTTGGCACAGATGTGCCGTTACTGTAACAAGATGTCCATGTGATGGAAGGGGATGTTGACGTTGTTCTCCTCATGTGATTGTATGTCTGGTTTGTTTTGAATATTCGGCCCGTTGAACACTGATTTTTAAAGTCGGTGATTATTGGGTTGACATAATCTTCAAATACAGGGCTGAGGTCCAGCAGTAGTGCCTTGTTTTGTACCTGTGATGGAAAAGAAACCACTTCCTGTTCTCGTGACCTGTTGCACAACGGTTTGGAATGTTTAAGGTCAGGTGCTGGCCAAGGCCTGAGTGTTTTAGAGCTAACGTGTTGCAGGGGCCGGG
>JAACJT020000037.1:6852698-6874425 GCA_009936485.2 Gymnarchus niloticus
TGTGTACTACCTCAATAAACCTGAAGTATATAACCAGCAACATAGTCTCTGAGTCCTCATATAGAATTTCTACCACATACCCTCGTACCACTTCTTCTGGTAATCTTTCAAGCATTTATGCAGTACTGGATTACATAGAGCCTGGAACCTGACTCAGTATGCACAGGACAGAAGACTGGAGCATGGGCCGCTGGATGGGATGCTGGTCCATGCTGGGGTGCACGCACTCACACCACGGGCAATGTAGGGATGGCAATGTGCCGCAGGGCACAGAGTGGACCGAATGGTTTGTTGGTGCCTGTTCGGTCCTTCCTTGGATTGGCTCCCAGCCTGTCCTAACCCCGCATTGGTTGCTTGTCATGTATCGTGATAGTGGGTGAGAAATTTAAAATTTTGCTGCCATCTTCTTTGTCTGAGATCCTAAATCGATCAAATGACAGCTTGTGTTTTAATATTAACAGAAGTTTTACTACTTGACTGTAGTTTGATTTATTGGTTCTGGGCCCAGCCGATTCTTATGTAGTTGAAATTGAATGCAAATACTTCTAATGATCTGCATTAGTGAATAGAAGGAAAAGACTTTTGAAAATGGAAGTAACTGGTTGAAAGGAAAGGGTGAGAAATCTGAAATGGATTGTGGAGGAAATCTAAAGGGAGTCACTGGGAGGGTTCTCTAATCGGAGTGCTGGACCAGGTTTCAGTACAAGCAGTGGCGGTAGGGAGAGTGAGTAACACTGGTTTCTCGCTCTCTGGGGGGAGTGTTCTGGTGTATTTGGTTTGTACGATAACTTCAGAATGAGCTCCTGCACTCAAATCTCAAATTATCCCAGGTTTGACAGCAGTACAGCTGTTCGTATTTGACTTCAGCTTCCGAGTTGTAGTGCTTTCTGTTCTCCTGTTACAGTGGGTCGTGAATGATGTTGAAGCAGCCTGGTGATGAGACACTTGCCACTGTAGACTGGCAATTTTAGTGTGAATATGCAGAGGAGTGTTGAACCCTCAGCTTGTTTCTGACCAGGCCTATTCTGACTGGGTTTAATGCTTAGACTCTCGTATTGGTATTCATTTACTCTATGTATCAAGCGTGTAGATTTATATAGAAAACATTTCAAAAATTCATTGATGTTTGGGTAAAATCTCTCAAATGCATGGCACTGTGGGACAGTCAACTTTGGTTGCTATCCCACCTTGAGTTGCCCATGTCATTTCACAAGGCAGTAATTACTTCTGATATTTTTCACATACTTACTCCACCTGTGTGGACTGCCATGCAGAGGCTGGCCAGTCTCTTGGGGCCGTGGTATGGCAGCCTTCTCCTGTGTCCTTAAAGGTGGTTTTCACAGCTGCCTCCCAGCTGTGTGCTGGAGCTTTTATGAGTCCCCGCCCACCATTGAAAATGTGGATTGCTTGTTAATGGGAAGTTCATTGTAGCCCCTTTATATAAGGGGACTGGACTCTAGATTTGATGTGGCATTATTTTTTCCAACTTAGTTTTAAATGGAAATAGGCTTAGTTTTTGGTCCATGTTGACTAAAGACTTGGAATTATTTTCTGCTATTAAGAATTAAAGAATTTCTGAAATTTAGGCATGATGACTTTGAGCTCTTGACTCATTTGAGTATGATTCTCCATGCATTTTGCTTCCATTTGTTGGAATGAATTTTTGGATGGAAATGGCAGTTAAATGTAAACTGTTCACTGGTTAAAGAAATGTGCCACTTCATTTATCCATGCCAATCTTCCTTTATTTCCTTTACATTAATCCAAAGTGTGGCTTTAAGCTACTTTGGGTGAGGCGGGCAAAATGAGTTCTGTTGGTGTAGTAGGCATCAGTTCTGGCTTTACAGATTTCAAACTATGTAGTATTAACGTATCCATTGCAACACAAAAACATACATTATGCCTTTTCTTCCATCTCTGTGTCTGGGTTTTTATATATAAAAAAATCACACTAGGGTTTGAGGATTTTTCTCATTACCCGGCCAGTTTACTTTTATGTTCGGCTTGATTCATGGCCCGTTTCAATTAAGGTGTGCAGAACAGAAATCAACTTGCCTCTCAGTTGTACACTAGGTGATGGGTGCACACACACACTGCAGCTCACTGTGTCCTCCTTTTTGAAACCTATTTTGTAGCATGAGAAGTGACAATTCCTTATCTAACCCCGTTTAGATGGTTATGGGTTTTGCTGTGTTGCTTCCAACTTAAAGTACAGCTTTGTCTGTAACTATAATTAGGCTTTGCTCCAGTGTACAGTTTAATGCATTATTCATTTATGGAATGATCTTCCTTTCAGGGATCGACACGTCATGTCTGGTATAGCTCTCAGCAGACTCGCACAGGAGCGAAAGGCCTGGCGAAAAGACCACCCATTTGTGAGTTCAGATGTTTGCCTGCTGATGTTGCTACCGCTAAACATGTTCTTGAGTATCTGTGTGTGAAATCTCTGGACATGTTTGCCTTTAAATCCAGGGCTTTGTGGCTGTGCCGACAAAAAATCCAGATGGTACAATGAATCTTATGAACTGGGAGTGTGCCATTCCTGGAAAGAAAGGGGTAAGGCCTTCTGCCTTTCATCATGAAAGAAAAGCCGTCACGTCTGTAGGAGATGTGCAATGTCCTGAGTGGGTTTGTGGATGGCCTTAGTCTTTAATTCTGCCTTAGGCCTTTGACAGGCTTCATATTGTTGGGTTACTGCTGACAGCCAATGCTGGCCTGAGCCAATGATTTTACAGCCCAGTTTAGGCTCAGGTGGGATAGTTATTTTTTCTCCCCTTAGACCCCCTGGGAAGGTGGTCTGTTTAAACTCCGAATGCTGTTCAAGGATGACTACCCTTCTTCTCCACCCAAGTGTAAGTTAATCCCGTATTTTGTCTCTAATAAATTAGTGACTCTGTGGCTTTCGATAAAGTGCTTCTTTGCTGTTGACAGGTAAATTCGAGCCCCCACTATTCCACCCAAATGTATATCCATCTGGTACTGTCTGCCTATCCATTTTAGAAGAGGACAAGGACTGGAGGCCAGCTATCACTATCAAGCAGGTACGTAGGTTCGTTCCATCCAAAGGCACAATCAAAGTTCTGAGGGCCAGTTGAACAGTGGAGTTTGCATTCCTGCACCTAAACTTGCGTCCACCTCCAGTCCCATTTCACTCACTCACTCAGTCAGTGTCAGTCTAGCGATTGATCAGGTACCTCTGCAGGGATGCAATGCGTGCTGAAGAGGGCAGCACGTTCACAGGTTTGATCACAAAGTGCCGACTGCTCTCACCTTACGAGAAACACCCCCCTTCTTTCCTACAGATCTTGTTAGGAATCCAGGAGCTCCTGAACGAGCCGAACATTCAGGATCCCGCTCAGGCAGAAGCCTATACGATTTACTGGTAAGGGTGCCCAGGCATATTTACAAGGACATTCCTGAATAGCCTAAATGACATTTTTATTGTGCATCATGTTATCTCCATTTTTAATTCCTCTTTCTCCCATTTTTTTTAGCCAAAACAGAGTAGAGTATGAAAAAAGGGTTCGAGCGCAAGCCAAAAAGTTTTCGCCGTAGGTCTGAAGACTTCAGCTGATTGAATGGAGTTGATTTGACCAGGATCTTTTTGTCCAAAAAATGCCCCAAACTCTTCAGCAGGACTTATTTAAACCTAAATACATTTGTGCCATTTACTGTCTCTACCAGCTCATAGAGGTACACCTTGGCGTTTTTGTCAGCAGTGGCTGTTTATTCCCTTTTGGTGAGCTGTGGTATTGTCACTCAGAATACAGTAACATTCAGAGTCTTTATTTTGGTGTGTGGGGGTGCTTGCTTTTATCTTTATAGGTCCCTCTGTGTGACTGACTAACCAGGTGCAGTGCTATGGCCACACGCGCGCACACGCCACCCGAAATTTCATTGGAAATCTGAGATTTGGCCTCCACCCTCTGTTTTTAGCGTCACCTCCACCCATCTGAGTCTATTCCATCATTCTTTGTGTTTTCCATGGTTTTAATAATTATAAAACTTGCTCTTTAATGTCAGTATTTCAACCGCTGTAAAATTAAACTTTTATACTTTCTATAATTACACTAGTCTCTACATCTTTCCACCTCTGATGCAGGCCTTGTATTCAGCATGTTATATATATATATATATATATATATATGATAGCATTTTGCTGCCTTGAGTATGTTCTGCAAAATAAACAGCCGCCGTGAGTCAAATATCCGAGGCAGTTTAGCTTAACGCTGCATCAGATCTTCATGTTTGTATGGCGTTTTTGTTCCTGTAAGTGTTTAGAGTAAATAAAAATGTTTATACAAAGAGTGTTGTACTCCAGGAGTCCGTGTTGTCTAAACATTTGCTCTGAGGTGTTCATCTAATGATGATAATCGCACTAGTGTAGCCTTACCTTAGCAGAACCACAGCTTCTCCCCCTTTGCTGAGTGTTGACCATAAATATCAATGTGGTGGCAGAGACAAGTGCTGATCTCGGCTGCACAATTATACTTGGTTTTAATTTAGTTTGAAACTGGTTCCATGCCTCTAATACAGTTTAGCCCTAGTAATCCTATGTATGCACTGTTTTGAACAAATTGTGTACACTTATGGAGGGGGAAGCTACAAGTGGACAGCGTTGGGTGACTGTTTGCTAGAGGTTACGCAAGTCTGAGCGCACCTGTTGCTGTGCTACTTCGGGCCTAGCATTTTGTCCCTTCAGAGCAATCAGAAATAATTGCCTTATGTAACAGTTGTGTATAATGTAGGTTTCCGCTGACTGCTTTTCTCAGAAGCTCAAACGGTATGAAACGAATGTCTTTATAGATCAAAACCTTAATGGTTCAGAGTGCATATGCTTGTAATAAATGCTTTTTTTTTTTTGTTGTTGGCACATAGCATACGAAGGTAAGTGAATATTTTTGTAATTTAGACCAAATGTCAAAAATGTTTGGTTTTTTTTTTCCTAAATCGCTTTGATTGTAAAACTTTTAGAGGAGTCTGTGCATTCAGGACATAATCACCCTCTTCTAGTGAGTGATAACTGAAGTTAGCATCCAGAGTGTTTGGACGGTGGTAAGTTTTCTGATCGTCTAGGAGAATATTACATGTTGCTGTATTGTCTCACTGCTTACTATAAATTTAAAGCATCCCTCAGCTGTTGGAATATTAAGTGTAACTAATCTTAGGATATTGATTGGGATGTATTTTTTTTCCAATGCGATCGTGACATCTACAGTTTTTAATGAGTTGCTATTGAAATGACTCAATTCATATTAACACTGAAATAGCTTTTGTTTTAAAACAAACTTGGTAATAAACGTTCCATTTGATATTGAGCAATATAATTGTGAAAATTTGCCCCACACGATTGTAATGTGTAATTAATCCTTTGTATAATCAGAAAATTAGTGAACACAAAAACATATCAAATTGCCCACAAATGCCTCCCCTTTTTTGATATGGAAATACTTAAGATTACATTGTGCACTGACGTTGAGAGAACTCACTGGGTTCCTGTACAAACATAATGCAGCAACCCCTCAACGTCGTTGCAAAACTGTGTCGGTAGAAATGTGCGCATTGCATTCATTTGCCAGGACTGCCTTTTTGTGAAAATCGTTCAAAACGTGTTGAGCTGTGTAGTTTAATTTGCCTGAATGTTATTAGGGTAAAACATTTTGAAACTTTGAGAGCTGGGCCAATGTAGTTTGCATGTCGCTTGCGCACCTAAAATAAATGGTTTTTGTTTTTTGCCCTATGTCATTAAGTAAACAAAGCCCTCAAATTTGCTTCTTCTAAAATGGTTTAATTTAAGGGAGGCGGAGGGTTGCTAATGACAGATTCTATTCCATATTTTGCACCATGAGACCTACATACAGGATGTCAGTGACACATACAGAGTAATATAACCACCTTGTTCGATTATGTAGTAACAGGATGTCAGGATGCATTGTATGATTCTTTGTAGGTGTAACTTTAGCATTTGTTGTATGTTTTTCTTGATGCCCAAAATCATTCTGAGATGTACGGCCAACCTCTGCAGTACTGCAAAATTAAGTGCAGTTAGTTGCCTTAATTAGCATAATGCTTGACATATTTCCTGGTCACTTAACACATTTCCCACCGTAGTCACCTTCACAATATTGGCTTCATTTGCAGTAACAAGTAAGTCACAGCATCTGCCTTACAAATGTATTGCTTTTTTTTTTCTGTGAAATGTATATACTGAAAGCTTGTCGTTATGTTTTCCGAAGTCTGAAATCAGATGGCTTCAGAGTAGTTTCAGCATTACATGATAGGAAATGAAGACCGCTTGCTAATTGGTAGTGTGCTTTTTTTTTTTTTTTAATAGTGACTTATAGAGTGACTCTCAACTTAAAATGTGATTAAAGTTTGTTAATAACTGGAAAAAACTCTTAGTGTTTGAATTGCACTTCAAATCCTAAGCTACCATATTCGGTAGTTACGTCAATTTAGGCATGACTCTAGATCTGTTGCATATTCTGTAAATCACACACATGCTGCTCAGGGTCTTGGGGGGACTTAGAGCCTATCCCAGGCAGTATAAGACTCATATGGGGTACACTCTGGATAGGGTGCCAGGCCATCATGGAGAACATACACGCACAGCCGCACAACTATACAGCTAATTCAATTGGTCTAACTGTTGCTTCAATCCTGAGCCACCATGCCACCCCTCAATTGCATAATCTGATGCGTGAAGAGTCTAAACTATCAGAAGTGAAACATTTACAATTCAAATGTATTTGAAAATATGGTACCTGTATTTCCTGTATATTTCAAAAATAAACTATGGGGAAGCATGGTGTATGTGAAGTTTTAATGTTCACCCCCAAAGAATTTCCCACCCAGGATCGATAAAGTGTGTTTGTTTGTCTGTTTGTCTATCCATTGCTGTGCAAATTTCCTGCAACGGAAAAGCTTGCATGCAGTTAGGTGAATTGGTGGCTTTAAGTTGCCCATAGTGTGTGATTGAGCTTGTAAGTATGGGCCATTTGACAGACTGGCATCCTGTTCAGCCCTCCCTCAATTCTTTGATACGCACTTTGATACGATGGATGAGAAAATTAAAGTATTCCAGGAGTGTCAAAACGCGAACTGAAGCATCTCTTTAAACGGTCGGTCAAATTATGTTGATTCAATGACTGAACCAAAAAAAAAAATTTAATGCAAAGCATACAAAATTCTATTTTCTGTAATGGCTCAACCTTTCAGCATATCTAAACAAACTCCTGATGAAAGGTTTCTTCTAAACCCATTATAATTTCTATGTCCCGTATCTTACTATTGTTAAAATATCAATAAACAGCAACTACCTGTTCCTCATTAGCATGCTGGGTATCTTCTCACCTGAGAGGCTTGTCTTCCTGCCTTATCAATCAGTCTTCATTCTGGTGTTCCTGTCCAAAACGTTTTCTTGGTAAGGTATGAAAATGCATTGCCATTGTCTTTGGCAACAACATTGTTTCAGTGCCGCCACTGACATAGTCTTCCATTGCTGCTCCCCAGTATACATAGTGGGTTTTGATGGAAATTCTGCTAAAACCCATTTACAATGTGTGACTCTACTGACAGTTACACTCCAGACACCAGGTTCTGCCCTGAATACAAGGGATATATAAAGCACTAAACTCAGGGAAACCAAGGCAGGGCACAAGGCTAGCAATAGTAAAAACTAAGAGACAGCAAAGACAAGAGCAGCGAAATGTACTTAAATAAGACAGGTGGACCACACGAGGGCAAGAGCAATTGACTTTAATGTGGAAACAAGAAAGGCAAATTTGACACCCAGTCAGTACTCCAGGGACCTGGAATACTGATACATACATGACACGACACTACAGTTGGTAAATGCTAGACTACTTTCACTTATAGCTGGTTCGTCATGATGACTAATGTGGCATTGTAATGGGTTCTTGTACAACATATTTTTTTCCATGCCTTTGGACAGTGAGCTTGCAACAAATTTATTTTTATAGTATCAAATTAATTTTAAGGTAATTATTTACAACTCCTTGAGCTCATGAAGTTGAAAGAGAAGTGCCATTTTATGATCAACATTTTACAGCTTTATAAATACTTTCAAATAGATTCTCTCACTGCCATCAAAACAGGGATAGAGAATTAAAAAGATAACAGCTTAAACACCACAAATACAGAGCCTCAAAAGTGCAGACAGATTTGAATCAGGACATCTGCGTTCGGAAACCACATGTATCGAATGTTGATGCGCAAACACGCATTAGATGGTGTGAGGAGAACAATACCTGGACCCCCAAAAAATGGGAAAAGGTAATATGGTCTGATGAGTCATCTTTCACCTTTTTCCTGCAAAAGGTGTATGAAAAGAGGAAGTTGAAAGATGCCTTCAACTCACATTGACTATTACCAGCTATTAAACATGGTAGGGGGACCATAATGGTATGAGAGGGCCAATAATTGCTCTGTATGATCATATTATGGCTAAGGAATATGAGGCCATTTTATGGAACCACATGATACACTGTTCCCCGATGATGTTTCCAGTTTCCAAGATGATTACATCCCCATGCGCATTGGTAAATAAATCTGAGGGGTTTCATTAACACCAACATGAAGTCAAATGCCCTCTTTGTTATAAGTTCAAGAGTGCAAATGTCCACCTTCTTCATCTCTGAAGGAACTGGAGGCTTTTCTCAATGAAGAACCCTAAAATTAAAATTTGTGGATCACCACAGACATACACAACTATAGCCTCATATAAAAATTATAATATGATCTCCAGAAGGCAATAAAATGGGAAAATCTAATTTTGGACCAGACTTGATACAATACAGCAGCACCTAAGATGCAATTTATTTATAAATATTCTCTGAACTTAAAAACTCAAAATATTCAATCTGACTGAATTTACTTAAAACTCTCCTGCAATGTCTGATTTGTGTTTGCCAGTAAACTCCAAGATCACTACATGGCTTTGCAAATGAAACGAAGAGGACTTTTTAATGAGTCATCAATGTTCTGAATGATGTTCCAGGTCACAGTGACCAGTCTGTCTGCCAGGGTCATCTGACACTCCTCTTTGCAGCTGGATAATTCACGTCCTCACTGACAGTCCTGAGCAAGTATGAATTGGAAGCAACGTACCTTCGACTATAATCCTCAACAATGGCACCTCACAGGGCAGTGTGCTAAGCCCCCTGCTATACTCATTGTCCACCTATGACTGAATAGCCAGACACAGTTCCAACCCTGTTGTCATAAGCTTGAGCACCAATGACAATAAGAATAGATTAGGTTCCTTGACAGAGTGGTGACAGGAAAGGAACACTAAGGGACTCAACATTGATTTTATGAGGTGGCAGACTACACTCCCAACTACTGTGGTCAGTGGCTTCAAATTTCTGAGTGTCACCATCGATAACAAGCTCACTTGGTCACATGATACCTCAAGAGACCAAAGCCTGTTTTTTCGGCCAGCAGAGAGACCGTGTCATTGTTGGCAAGTTGAACCCAGAAACACTTTGCCTGGTGCATCAGATAAATGCCTAATGCTGCACACTGACCCCAAGATTCACTGTCACCTGTGAGTGTTTCATGAACAGCAAAACAGGATATATGAAAACTAAAGAATTCCTATGTATCTTTACTTGTACAATGGCCAAAAAGTTTTATTTTATAAAGAGGCTGACCAGGACTTTTACTTTCACCGACATGCAAATGCCTTCAGCAATGATAACCAGCATTTATTTACTGAGTGCACTCCTGAATCTGCTTTCAGCGGTTGCATAAGATTTTATTATTGCAGCTGCTTGACAAAGGACCACAAAGCTCTTTTGAGGGTCGTGAAGACCACTTAGAGCCTTACCAGCACATACCTAACAGCCAACCAGCACATGTGCATAACATGCAGCCTCGGAAAAGTGAACTGTGTAATGTAGGGCTTCCATCACCCTGCACCTCCTCTGTATCCTCCACTTGGGCAAAGACTCAGGGATATTTTTTTACAAACAAGCAATTAGGCTCCTTGACAAAAGCTAATTGCACGCCAGATTAACCCCTGACACTTTGTTCCCTGAGTTCTCCCTTCAGTGAAACTCATTCATTCACATATAGGTCTTTGTTTGTCTGTGGTAGAACCCATTCACTGTTGTAGTTATTGTTGTGTATCTATTTGTCACTATGGTATGCAGGAAGTACACAAGTAACAATTTTATTGTACCACAGTATGTAGACAGCCATCTTGGGCGGCGTAAGATACAGTAATGAAACACGCTGGATGGAACGCCAATACATTGCCGGGCACATACTTGCAGACACTCATGTCACGGGGAATTTAATGACACCAGTTAACAAACCTGCATGTCTTTGGCCCAGCGGGAAAATACCAGAGTAACCAAAGGAAACCCACGTGACGTGTCTAGAACATACGAACTTCTCAGACAGGGAACGGAGGCAGGAACCCCCAACCCTAGAAGTGTCATGTGACAGTGTTACCGTGATGCACGAGATCGAGAAGACCTTAATAGTCCCTAACGTCTAAACGATCAAACGACTGATACACATTTACTCAGGTTATTTTTATTTCATTTTTATTCTTGAGGAGCATAAATGTGCCTGTTGAAGGTAAAGAACAACAAGCTGTAGCACTAATGCTCCCATAGCACCAGCATCTTTGTGCGAATTGTGCAACTGACAATAAAAACTTGGATTTTGTGTATTTCATTTTGCTCATATTAATATGATCTTTTGTTTGTTCTGCAGACATTTGCAAATAAAATGCCGTTGGTATCAGAAGTAAATGCCATGCAATATGAAAAAAATAAATCAACAATTAATAGAAAAACTTCATTTTCAATCTAATCTAAGGGCCCTCGAGTGAGCTGTACACAAATGTGATGTGGATTCTCAATGCTAATGTACTTTCTGCAGATCTTATTGGCATCATTTATGATATTTCAGCTAAAATACTTATTATAGTCAAATGCCATGCTCAATCTGCAGTAACTCATAGAACCTGGACTTCATTCCCCTATTGTATACAATTAGTATAAAACAAAATCACGGCCATTCTGGATATAAAAAGTATTTTAATTAATTTATTTGAGATACACTAAGTGGAATAATATACATTTTGATGTATACAGTATATTAATATTTTAATATAAATATGCAAAATAAAGCATGCAGATCAAATTATTTTAAAATAATTTTTTAACAGCATGAAGTCAATGAAGCAGGGCAGGCAGCAAATGTTCGGAAGAGTAGATAAAATTAGAGATTCAGCATGGGGTATAGAGTCTCTGGGAATGAGATTCGTTCAGGGCTAGAGATTCAACATGGGGGATAGAGTCTCTGGGAATGAGATTCGTTCAGGGTTAGAGTCTCTGGGAATGAGATTCGTTCAGGGCTAGAGATTCAACATGGGGGATAGAGTCTCTGGGAATGAGATTCGTTCAGGGTTAGAGTCTCTGGGAATGAGATTCGTTCAGGGCTAGAGATTCAACATGGGGTATAGAGTCTCTGGGAATGAGATTCGTTCAGGGTTAGAGCCTCTGGGAATGAGATTCGTTCAGGGCTAGAGATTCAACATGGGGGATAGAGTCTCTAGGAATGAGATTCATTCATGGCTACAGATTCAACTTGGGAGATAGAGTCTCTGGGAATGAGATTCATTCATGGCTACAGATTCAACTCGGGAGATAGAGTCTCTGGGAATGAGATTCATTCAGAGGTTCTTGCATGATGAGAATGACTATTTTTTTTTTTAGGTTGAGTAGGTAGTTTTGCTCTGACAGGAAGGGAAGGATGTGAAGACAATTGGACTCTCCACATGCCTCACCTATTGTAATTACTTTATTTCTCCCCATGGGGAAGTTAACTGTTTTCACATTTTGCTTTTCAAGTTGAGGGTCATTGCACAGGGTCAGCTGGTGTCCAGTACCCCTGGTGCAATTTGGGTTAAGGCCCTTGCTCAAGGGCCTAACAGTGATATGGACACTTTTGCCAGCTGTGGGATTTGAACCTGCAACCTTTCAGACCCAGGCACCTAACATCATTGCTATATAACATGTATTTTATGCACTGAAAAAATAGTTCCACACGGGCTACATTTTTAAAATGAAATACATCTGCCATTACTTGTCCTTAGGAAACATTCCCCCAAAAACACAGGAACGTGATGACTGGATTCAGAACACGGGAGGCAATGTTATTTTAAAGGAATGCTACACTGAGCATTTCTCTGACCCAGAGTCAGACAGGCAACATTTTAATGATGTGTAAATGGAAACTCAACACAGACTTCCCTTCAGTCGAAATCAATTCTTGCATCTTAATGGATGGAATTGTATAATGAAAATGTCAGTAGAGCTGTTGCTGGCCCTAAAGCAATTAAATCACTAATGTTTTATCTTGGTTAGACCTGTGTAAAAGTCTGGGAAATAAACAAGAGGCTCAAGAACAACTTCTGTACCCTTTTGCAACTCTTGCTTATCCACAATAAAAAATAAAAAAATTAAGAGGAGGCTAAATACCACTCCCCGGAACCCCTCAACCCCCTCGCTTGGTTGCACGATCTTCTGCCCCACAGTCACACGTTTTTTTCTTTTTTTTTTTTTTTTTTGTCGATACCTCCCCCCAGTCGCACCTCCCCCTCAACCTCCTAGGATCACATGACATTTATGACTCCTCATGTCCAGCTGGGTGATGGTAGAGTGTGGTACTACCTGCGAAACACAAAGACTTAAAGAATGTGTACCCTCTTCTTCCCTGTGAATGTTTATGTTTTTTTCAGGGGAACCTGTGACAAATACACCACTGAAGTACCATCATGAGAGTACTTAAGGCTCTGCCCAGTTCTCAGCGAGTAACACCTTATAAGCACTCTTCAAAAACCAGCCATAAGGAAAACGTAAGTGAATGAGTTCTGTGCCTTTGAGACATTGTACAGACCCTCAAGTGGATAAGGAGCTGACCTTTATCTTCACAATACTCAATTATCAATTTCATATTATTTATGCTAATTAATTAAATTCACTTCCTTCAAATGACCAGTTAATTTGACAGTGCACGGCACATCCCAGATTAATTTAATCCCTACCCGTCCATTGAATGTGTTCTTGGAAACATTAGTGAGATCGTTCTGGAAAAACACTGGGTCACCATTGCAAAAAAAAAAAAAAAAAATACTGTCCGGTAGCCTCAAGATTCTACTGGGTTTGTGTAGGATTATTTCTGTGTGAAGGAGTGCCTCACCTCAGCTGCCGCGTAATTAATGTGTCCACGTCTATTTATAGCACCAGGACTTATGGTTGGGGGGGGGTGATTGACAATTCCCTGCACATCCCCTGCTGGGCATTTTCTATTTGAACAGAGATTGCAGTGAAGGAATAGTGATAGCGAATACGATGTGTGTGGGTTTGAATGGGTGGCAAGGTTGGGGGTGGTGGAGGTTACGTGATCATGTAACCTGAACGATTCACAAAACTGAAAATCGATGCCTTCGTTTTCCTACTCAGCTTTTGCTGTACATTATGAACATTAATCTTAATTGTAAATTAAATCTAAATGCTTTTCATTTTTAGAAATTATTTTTTAATTGCTCATTGGGTATAAAATATTTTAAAGTACAATTTCATGGCAAACCTATTTAAATGACAAATAATATTACAATAATATAATCATACTCCACCAGCAATTTATTTTACAACGATGCATGCTGATTCTCCTAGAACATAATAGGAATATACCCTTGAAACCTCACTTCGTTTTAAGGCAACTGTGCTTTGTGGCAGGCTTTAGTGAAGGAGTTGGAATTCGGTTACATTCCCTCACGTGAAAGAGTTGGAATTCAGTTACATTCTCTCATGTGCTGTTCGAACAGGATGCAGAATAAGAGAGCTATTTGTGTCGTGAGTCTGCACATGACTCTCTTCGCCCTCAGTGCAGCATCATTGGCGTTGAAGAACCTGTGGCACCTCACATGTTCTCTCAGCCTGTGGAATGAGTCATGGTGCAGTTGAGAGAAGCGCAGATCCACGGCACGCATCTAAATACTTAGACTGAATGTAAAATCTGGTCTAACTGCTTCATCTAATGGAAAGAATGATATAAGGGCGATTATCATTGTCATGCTTGTATTACGCATGTCAGGAACAGACTTCTTGCAATAGTTGTCCCACGCCAAATTAAATAAAATATTATTCTAATACCACCTGAATGATACAATTCATATTTAACATTACAGCTGTGCTAGGATCAGCACTGAGAGCTCATTTCAGTAATGTGCTTTAAACATTAGCATGGGAAATGTTCTGTTGGCCAGTCTAAATGCTGTATGCCAAACATTACAAAAACATTTTGAAATAGCAGATGAATCAACCCCCCTCCATGTGGAGTTTGCCTAGTTTGCACATTTTGCATACCATCCTACATTTCATGATGAAATAAGGTTATATCCTTTCTCTCCAACAGTTTAATTTAAATTGAGTAATATAAACAAAGAAAACTAGACTTTTGTACAAATGTATGTATAGGCAAATATTTTGATTAGTAAAATACAAGTAATGTGCAAATAAGTGATATTCAGAGTTTATAACACAATTAAGTCACCTTATATTACTATTTTAAATTGAAAAGAGCCATAAAAAGATGCTTGAAATCATTCCACAAACAATTACCTGGCATGTCTACTACATGCCTAATGCTGAACAGGATGCAGGTGGTGCCATTGCATGTGAAGAGGGCCTGGACCTGGATTCGATGAAAAAATATTACAGCCCTACTTGGACAAGATATATCGCCTCCCCAAAAATCATTTTATTCAGTAAATGGTTATGGTAAGATTGGGCTGAAGATCATGAATTTACCACTTGTTGTCTAGCATATGTAAATTGCCATACGTCATTTCAACCTGACACAACCAGATTGCAAAATCCATCCATCTTCCACAGCTGGTTATTACAGTGAGCTTGTAACACGAAGTACGGGGTACAAACTCCCATTCACCCACAATATTAGCAATTTAGAAACACTAGTTCACCTAAATGGATGATTGGCAGTGTGAGAAGAAACCAGAACAGTCAGTGGAAACTGAGAAAAATGTGAGGAGGGCATGCAAACTCCACACACATACAGCCGGGGGCAAGGGTTGAAATCCCTAATTCTGGACGTGTGAAACTACTGTGCCAATTGCTGAACTCCATGTGACTATTGAGTGCATAATGTTAGATAAATTAAGTGTAATTAGGTGTGGGGTGGTCATTCTGTGGGTTGCACTGCTGTCATATTTCCAGGGAGAGGGCTTGAATCCCACATCTGCTCTGTGTGTATGGAGTTTGTATGCTCTCCTTGTGTTCTGCGAGTGTCCTCTGGGTATGCTGGTTTCCTACCACAGTCCAAAGACATGTAATTAGCATAACCGATGTCTCAAAATTGTCCATGGTGTGTGCTTTCCTCTGTTTGTGCTAGTACGTGATGTACTGGCATCTTGTGGAAGGTGTACCCCCACCTTGTGCCCTATCCAGTCTGGGATAAGCTCCAGGATAAGCTTTTAGAATAGCTTTGCCACCATGAGGGCAGGAGTTTTCATGTATTTGTAATTATTGTCTAAGTGGTATTATGGGGAGATCATAATATTTGACAGCTCTAGTTACGTCGGAATATCCTCAGTAGGTTTAACTGCTTCGTGTTTTTGTCTTCTTTCTTGCTCGTTTACAACCTCATCCTAGTCTGGTATTTTGGTAGTTGGTGAATATGTCAATAGACACCGGTTTATTCGAGCAGACGAGGCGGCGAGCCCTCCCTTGACTTGATTGAAGAGAGATTTCGATAACCCTCAGTAACAGCTTCTGGCGAGGAAACTGTTCCAGCACTTCCTTTGACCATATATGGAAAGCGGCGGGACAGCGCAAATGAAGAAGAAAACAGCTCAGAAAATTGAAAGGTTTGCCTGTTGTCTGGCAAACTAAATAAGCGTATATTGCAGTACCTTCTAGTTTTGGACTTTTGACGTTTTGTGAACATAAATCGTCACTGTCCTTTATTGCTGCCGTGAGAATGAAACTATAAAGAGGAGCAAAAGATAGGTGCACATCATAAACCGGTGAATGAGAAGTCTACAGGTGAGCCTTATTTATCTGTTTTCATGTCAACTTTAAAAGCTTTCTGTTTGTCTGTGTTCTTATTTAAAGACCATCGACAAGTGGACAACTTTACATATACACACTTCAGCGTCGCATCGGTTTGTGTTGCATGAGTGCATGCTAATGCATATTAAGGGAACCTGTTGATTATTGTTTATTCCCACGCTCATTTTTATTCTTTCGCAAAAAACTATGCCAATAAGGCGTCCACTTCAACATTAACATATGTTAAATTTGCGATTTTCCGATGTAATGGGGGCAAGTCGCGTCACTGAGACTTGTGTTACATTTCTTTGCGAGAAGCATCATGAAACAATCACTCAAACAGACATGGTAATTGTGATGTCTGTTGTTTTACCAGTGCCAGTGAGTGACATGGCATAACAATGTAGCTGTCTTGGAGAAAAAAAGGATTTACTTTGATTCCAACAATAAAACTGTCAATTTTCTTATTGGCATTGCGATCTCCGCCGATTTGTCAGATGTTTGTTGTGATTTGGTGACTCATTCTTTCAGTGTAAGCAGTGGAGGATTTGTCTATGCTATCAATATCTAAAAGAGACAACGGTTTGGACACTAAGTGTAGCATATTGCATGTCCCCCATTAACTGGTTGTTGTACAGAAATCTCACTTTACTTACTTTCACGTCAAGTATGAAAATCACAGTAAACACAAATGCACAATTCCATGTCTAGTTTAAAAGATTAACAATCATGTTCATAAATCATGGTCATCAGGTTGAATTCACATACGCATCGTTATTTCATATTCAGACATGGGTGAAATGTTGCGCGTTTTCTTCAGACATGCGCCCAGCGCTTTAAACTTAGTATGTAGACATTGTTCGTATTTTCATTCTCGTAATACGCTTTAACAATTATTTTTGGTTTAGAGGACCTCAGTTTTCATAAATGCCACACAGGTGTAAAACAACAAGAAAAACATCAGCGGTTATAAGAACATATGGACGTCGCAGTGTGCCTTTTGAGAACTGTCCTCGTGTGTTTTTAACGTTACCGTGATGAAATCTCAAAATCGATACGTCAAAAGATGGAATTATCTGGAAGCTCTGAAAAATACACCCATGGGCCATTTCATTCTGACACTTTGATGCACGTACTGATTTCGTAATTTTTCTCAACCAACTGTTGGTTAAAAAGTCGGAGAGAACGGCACACGCAAACGTCATGGAAAGAGTGCTGTTCATGTCTGAGTGGGAAATAGAAATATTCTCACGCGGTGATCTTCCTTATACTCATCGACGGATTCCTCTCCCGAGACTTTAGTACTTCTCGTCAATGTTTCATTAAGGAGACAGGAAAAATTGGAATAACAGTAAAAAAAAAAAAAAAAAAAAAAAAAAAAAATGACTACTGTGAATTTACTGGATTTACTGTGAATTTTTTGGAATAATCCAATAATAATAATAATAAAATAAAGATATGGCGGGGATAGTTGTTTAAGGATGTTTCCATGTATCTGTTGCGAAAAGAATTGTTGAGGACCAGCAAATCCATATTTGTGCAATAGCCTGTTAGTGAAACTATGTCAAAAAAACGGAACTGTCCATTGACATGTCAACTACGTCCAATACTAAACATACATGCACACTGTTGCAGTATCCAGTTACCGCATTGTGCTGTTTTGATTGGTCACATATACGTTACTAATATTTATTATGTTTGCGAACGGAAATGCTCATTCAAAGTTTTCTTTTTATTTATTGCGCAGTATTTTTTCAGTTCCTGTTAAGTAGCTGGCTCATGTATTGCAGCTCTAGATCCGTCTCGCCGAATAAACGTTTAGCCTCAAATAAGTATGTCTTATACAGGGGATGCTCACGTAAAGAATATTTTCCTCGTCCACAACTAGGACGCAACATTTCAGCAATTGGATGTAGACAGAAATAAGGTTTCAACTTTGTGCTAATATAAGCAATCAGTTGCCGAGGATACGGGGATTTCCAGGACCATGGTTTCGTTTATCGAGAATCCAGATTCATTATTAAGACAAGGGTTAAGATCTGTGTTCAGGAACCAAATTATCGCTAGCTCGACTAAGGAAGGTTGAAAAAAGTGTGGAAAATCTAAAGATTACCCATCACCTCTAAATGTTAAAATGTTAGAAACCCAAAGGTACTATTCCAGGTGACTCCAGTGGTTCAGCTAAGTGTTTCCATGGTTACACAGTATCAAGAGAGGTGTCGTTAAAAATTGAATATTAAACAGCATTTAATTGGTATTTGACACCAGAACCATTAATCTTTGTTTATTTTAAAAAGAATATATCTTTCCAACGATTTTAATAATTAAACACTTGATAAATTATCCACATTGCAAACATCAGAGCTTTAAATGGAGACGCTTTCCATGTTGCCTTTCTGTTTTTAAATGTATGAGTTGAATCGATGGTATTAAATTTTATATTAAAGTACAATACAAGTTTTGGAACAATTTATAAACATTGGATTTATAAGCATTGTAATATTACAGTAGTAATTCTGAAGCTTTAAAATATACACATCCATTGTATTTGTACATATGTGTGCATGTACATAGAAATATAGAACCTACTGAAGAAAAGGCTTGTTTGCACATGTAAAGGTCAATTTCGACATATGCTGCATACTACAGTCATTTAATACAATTTCCCATACTTTCATAAGTTTTATAAAGTTATGAAATGCAAGACAAAAAAGATATTGTGCCATTTATTTTGAAAGTGATCTCCAGCCCTATATGCAAAACTTACATATTATGTATATATATATATATATATATATATATAAATCTACCAAAAATAAATCGTCTTCCCTGCTATAAACTGATTACTCAGTAAGCCACAAGTAGCTAGAATAATATAATATTCAAGTTTTCTCTTAATCAACAGAAAGGTAACACCTACAATTGTTGGTGTATGTTCAGCCCAAATCTCAAAAGTGTTGGAGCCCAATTAAGAGATTGTAGGTTTTTGGCAACCTATTCTCTGGGGAGAATTCAATTAGCACTCAATACAATGAAGGTGCTGTCTTTGTCATTCCGGTCACTATTTTTTTGTTTTTAAGCACAGCCACTTCTCTGTACCATTGAGGCTCAGAATTACTGCAGCAATTAGACTTTATTGAAGCAACACTCAGAAGTAATTAAATTGATCCCACTCTCCATGGCTTTTCTCATGAGTACAAGGACAGGTCACAAAGACTGCATATTGTTGAGAATGTATTAGATCGCTTAAGTATTGCGTAGAATCAGTTCAGCTGATACATCTAGCATTTACTGGACTACTTGAAAGGAAGAAGACACAATGCAAGTCTCTGTTTATCTCTGGACTGTAATTAAATGTTACATGGATGTATTTACAGTTACAGTACAGTTACATGTCAATAAACCCATTGTAACCACCCCAGTATACTAACCCTTCAGATGAAAATTGAAAGAAACCTTTTTAAAATTTCAGTTGCAAATTGAGCGTGTTAAATTTTGTTTTTCGTTTTATGTTTTCATAACCATTTTAAAATATTTTAATCGCACTATTTTACCATAAATTATTTTTATTGGATCATAATGTTTGTAAATTTGACTTCTTAGTAATCTTTTTGACTAGTATTACCTCTAAAATAGCAACTAATCCTTTGACTTAGCAATAATATGTACTAAAAATTGATGTAATGATGTTATCTATTCATTATTTCCAGAAATCCAGAACTACCCAAAGGTACAGTATGCATTCCTCTCGGCATAAACAGATGACATGCAAATTGAATCTTATTTTAAAGCAATTCATGACCCTGAACTGATGCATGGATAGATGGATTTGAAAACTGAATTTAGCTTCTATATAGTCAATGTAATGTATTAGATTCTGCATTTTAAATGAGAAAAGTTTTATAACCCATTTATGAGATGCACCAGTTCAAAGATAAGGAGTTCTGGACACTTTTAAGCTCCATGCATAGGTTACTAATTCTCAAAGATCATCTTGCACCTACTCACAATGGAAAAAATCCACATTGAAAGCCCTCAGGTAACCTTTTGATAACTTATTTACTGTCTTTTCTATAAATATAGAATATATCTTAATCATATAAGTAATTTAACTTGGCAAGATATCAAAGAAAGGCTGGAAAAACTCATTTGCCTCACTGATTTCTGAAGTAATTAAACCCTCTTGTTAACTATGATGCCAAGGAACTTAAAAAAAAGATTAAAGAACATGTTTGATTTTCTTATCTTCCATGAGTCATATTCAAGGTTTAAATTATTAATAGTGAGTGCTAGCTTTGTCTCAGCTCATTTTTGCCTCTGGGTCACATACATTTTTAGACATTTAACTAGGTCTCTAGAGAATTAGAGAAATATGTTAAATGAAGGAGTGTGGCAGCTATTGTGAGGTTATTCATTTTTGTGTGACAGCCTAATGAGGTTTGGGAACAATAACCACGATTAAATTTTTTACATATTTAGTCGAGCAACCTTGGTTTCCAATACACAGGATATGACGAGGAATTAATGAAATATGTTACAGTAAAGGACAAGCATATCAGTGACAAATCAGAAAGCGATAATTAGAGAAGGGTTATAAGAACTGATCAAGGCCTTTAACAAGCTCTACATGCATTGTAATTTCTCCATTCAGAGACACCTTGTTACTTAATTGAATGTTGATTATTTGGGGTGGAAGTTCTGAACTGTTCAACAGAATCTGTTGGGCAGTATAAGATTATACAAGACTTTAGCATCTGTGATACTGTATGTATAGGTAGTACATATTAATAAACAGTCTACATTAGTGATATGTTAAAACCTCTCAAACCATTCAACTGGCTTTTTTTTCCCATCTAAATTAAGTGCACATGGACTGCTAGCTTAAATCACCGGAACCAGTAGCATAATCGAGGGAGAGACTGTGTGCCTTTTGATGGCAGCTCTATAAATTTACTCTCTTAATGGGCAGTAGGAAAACAATGCAAAGTTTCATTATAATTTATTATCATGGAGCTTCAATTCAAGTAGCATAAACAGAACTCAGCTAAAAAGCAAGAAAAATGGCTGAATGTTTAATGTGACATAAAATTGCAGGCCCCTACTTTATAACAGATCAGCCTTGTGTTGGCGATATTGTCCAGGGGAATGCCCTGCAATATTATAAAGAGAATTTTTTGAAGAGAACTCAACTGGAAAGTTGTGCTACAATAGTTCAGGCTTCCATTTCAATTTTTATTTATTTTTTGTAGCTGGTTGCATTGATGTTAGGAGTGTGACAGTAAGAGACCAATCAAAACCAACCAGGAAACATGTTCCCAATCTCTCTTAGATATTTTATAGTGCCGGAGTTGAAAATCTGTCTGGAAGTCTTCAATCCAGATTAGCATTTTATGCCATGTGTTAATAGGACTAAGCTGCCATGTAAATCCGTACTGTTTTGTTGGAGCCTTTGACTGTTTGAGATACAGTCTATCTTCCAGAAGTCTGTAAAATCTTGCTCTGAATTGCATAGCATGGAAATGCTGGCATACAGTCTGCAATGCTGAACCTCTCAGGCCTTAATTAGGAACGAATATGCTGCTTGCAAAGAAATGCTTATAAATCACCAGTAGGTA
>JAACJT020000037.1:6874525-6964001 GCA_009936485.2 Gymnarchus niloticus
GATCTCTTGGTTGATTTTCACGTTGGGTTCTAGATATGACCTCTTCAGAAAAGGTAGATCTCTTGGTTGATTTTCACGTTGGGTTCTAGATATGACCTCTTCAGAAAAGGTAGATCTCTTGGTTGATTTTCACATTGGGTTCTAGATATGACCTCTTCAGCACAATAGCTCATCAGTGGAAAATCGACTTCATTCTGTAAAGAAATCTTATTCATGATGTGGTTTCTCAGAGCTTTTTATGATTTTTATGATTTTGCTTTTCTCAGAGACTGGAGTGATTGGCTGATTAGTATACTGGAACTATTGACAAAATTGTGATTATTTTGTTACTTTTTTTTAAGTCAAGCCATTGTTGTGACACAAAACAAAGATTCTAATTAAGGAGGTGCTACATTATTTTTAAATTGAATTATTTGGTGCCTCGCACTGACAATCTGCAGTTTACGATGTTAAGAAGTACATTGCTGCACTCCTGGCTATTTTTTGTAAGCTTTCAAAAGTCAGTCTATGTAACAGAAAAGACACCTTTAAAATGTGCTGCTTAGTCTAGAAGGCATTGGTTCTCAGTCCCATGCAGCATTAAATAATGCACTTCACAAGTGTCGCACATGCATTTAGTTTTACATACAAGTCCCCAGCATATGCTGATGCCCACTATTTGACTGCTGCCTACAGTCAATGAAATTCAGATTCTCTCTCCCTGACCATTCCTCAGCTTCCACATGTGTACTGAGACATGCAGAATTAAAGACTGACACTGAGTCAGGTCCCGTGTTAACTTGCTTGGCAAGTTTTGGTACAGGATATGAGTCAGGAATTCTACAGACGGACAGACGATGATTTAACTTCACACCAGTCATGAAACACCGACCCACTAGGCTCTGTAGCGGCAGGCACCAAGTAAAGAACGGCCATTCTGTGGAAGGGACCCGCTCTCATGAATGGCTACCAAAAAGGTATTTTTATTAGATTGATCTTTTGTTGCTTATTATTTTTTGCCTTAAAATAGTAACAAATAACTTTTAAATATTTATAAGTCAACTTGCCAGGTGGAAAGAAACTCAAGAAACATGAAAATGCTCAGAAATTGGTCAGGAAAGTGTTCAGATCGCCAAGAGAGTGGCAAAAATAACTCACTGAGACTGATATAATAACCTTTCATGGTCATTCTTTACATAGCCTTTAGAGTATTGTGTACCTGGGTTTACTGTTCCTCTCTACCAGCCGTTACCATAGAGACCCCCTCTTCCCACCAAAGGGGAGGTTTCAGGCTGCTAAGCTTTCAAAGTCATGCAGGGAGGGCTTAGTTGGGAAGAAAAGAACATTGTTCCCTATGCAGACATACTGTTAGTCAGGGATGGAGTGGATCTGTCAATATTCTCCATCACAGCGGATATGGCATGAAGGCCTGTTGCTCCAGTGTTAGGGCTCCTGGTGCGTGAGTTCATTTTTTTCCACCAGGTGACACCACTTCTAAGAGCGACTCACCATATTTGCTTTTTGGCTCATGGGGGAAACACTATCTTCTCCTATTGAGATACAGGCCTTTAATGGTGTTCTCAGTGTACGTCAGCCTGCTGCAGTGCAGTCCCCTGAAAAATTTCAACACATCCTACTCACTAACGTAGCATAACTAACTACACAGGAAAAAGGAAAACCAGTTCTGGTGAACTACTAGGAACACAGCTCTACTACTTTAGGCTGCTGAGGAAGCCAGGATACCCTGAGGAAACATGCAAGACACAGAGATAACATGTAAACTCCACGCACACAGGATTTTGAACCCCCAACCCTAGAGGCCTGAGGTTGCAGTGCTACTCTCTAAGTCAGAGTGCCCCTCTCCTGTCTATTTATAGTGCTACATACTTCAAATACAGCCACATTCTTCATTGTGCATGCCTGTGTGTAGCTGTTCATAAAAGAACACTGATGTGTTATGATAATGAATAACCAGACAAAGAGTACAGAGCTGACTATGACCCAAAACTGATAGACCAATTTCATGCAGCAGACCTGAGCTTGTCACAAGACATTCGGGCCTGATTGCAGTCAGATTACAGAAGATCCTCTTTATTTTAGGGATAATTACTCCGATTGTTGTTTTGCTTTTTTTTTCCGTAAACAAGCATTGCATAGAATGAGCCTTCACAATTTTCACCTCATTATTCAAACAATTGCAAAAGGAAAGGAAATAGCCAAGTAAATGAAGGGAACGTCCCATAATCTGGTCAGTAGGCTGATCTTTTATGAGGATCAGGTGGCATGGCAGAGAAGTCATCATTATCCAGGTGTGGCTATCGGCCGGAGCATGTACTCCTTAACCCTGAAGTGTGTGAATTGGTCTGATATTCACAGTAAAACACGGAAGTGTAATTTTGAATTGTTTATGCTGCGAGTGTTAATCTGAGGCATGAGTGGGAAGCTTCATTGAAAAAGTTCATCAATAGCTTCAAAGTGTATTATTGTAAGGATGCATTATCTAAAAATAGACTATACCAAATAAATTACACCAAAGAATAGAGGTATTAACCTAGTGAGCAATGGGAAAGACCCATGTGGAGAGATGACCCATGTGGAGAGATGACCCTTCACTCATTTCTTGACAAGTGGACAACGTTTGTGCAGTACCTGCTAAAACAATCCTTTAGACTCAAGTTCTTGTTCCCCATGATGAAGAGCCCCAATTGTTTTTGTGTTGATGATGGTGGACTGAACTTGGCAACGGAAGCACCACTGCTGTTCCGGTGGCTTAAGGTGCCCCAATGTCCCACTTAGACTCTTGCTGCTTTCTTTTTTTTGGCAGGCACCAGTAGTAGAGTTCTAGAAATATGTTCTGTACGAATGTATCATTTATCATGACTGTTCCTATAACTTCACATGCTCATAACTGTCATCTCATTTTTTTTTTTTTTTTGCCATTTTCTCATTTATTTATTGATTCTCAGAGCTGCTTCTCCCATTCCATCTCACCAGTAATGCTCAGAATTGCCTCAGCACGCATCAGATGTCTTCTACGAGCCGGACTCTAAAGATTCGCAACCACAGTGTCAGACACCACCAACGTATACTCCAAAGAACTCAGGCAGAAATAAATTTAAAAATCAATCTACAAGTGAATCGAGAGAAAGATGGCAAAAGAGAAGAAAAATAAAAAAATACAGTAAATGTTTGAAGCTGTAAACATTCTTTTTTTTTTTTTTTTGCTCGGATTATGGATGTGTGGATTCCATCAATCTTGATGGAGGATGATCGTGACTGTAATGTCACTCGGCTGTTTCAAAGCAATCTAGCTAGAGTTAGCAGTGAATGAACCAAAGGTGGCAATCATTCTCCTCTGTGATGGACTTACAAGGTGATGCATTACATGTGTTACAGTCACTGAGGAAACGAATAGCATGGTAAAACACACACACACCAACACAACACAAAACACGTATATTTCATGTGTGTGGTGGGGCTTGTACTTGTGCAACTGATGCGAACAATTTAATATAATTTAAAAATTTAAATTATGTCTAAATAAGTAAATGAGCAAAGCTAGTCCACAGATGTTTTGGTGATTCCTTGCATTCTTAAGAATAAAAGTCCGTCCCTAAAAGACCTAAAGAGTCTGTCTAGTCATTGTGCCTTCTACTTGTAACTTCTGCCGGCATCCTGCAACACGACTGGCTACTTCATGCCTTGTGCCGTCCTCCCCTCACAGATAGCCAATGAACATGTCGACGCTGCTGGAGCTCAAGAGCAGCGTGATGAGACAGGTGCAGAGAAGCCAGTCGCTCCGTGGAAGGAGAGAGCCGGCAGTCCAGGCCAGCAGCCCTGTTGCACCTGTCCCAGATGTTGCAGTGCATGGGTGAGTGTTTCCTGGTGGTTAGAGTTTCATAATCCAGATCCACACCACATTGACCTACACAGAAATGCTTTGGTCAAGCCTGGCCTCTGCTAAACATATTTAATGGCTCTTATTCGAGTCAGATTTATCTAAAGCAGTGATAAAATTGGCCTGTCAAACACAGTTATGCTAACCCTTTTTCAAAAAAGCTGTAACACCAGCATTTCATCTTACAGTTACCATCCATACTGCTTGCTTACAGCTAAAATGTGAATTGACTCCAGAAAACATCATTTAATTTTCCTTTTTTTTTTCTTTTTGCTGTTGCTGCAAAAAAAATGTTTAGTTTATAAGGATGAATTTGGGAATAAAGTGTTTTTTGTATTATATTTTTGGAGGCTTAGATTAGGCAATTTTAAAAGGATTAGGAAAAATACTGTGCCAATGTTCTGCAGAGAAAGGACAGTGGATTACATTTTATGCTTCATTACTTTTAGAAACTTGGCATTGACAGTATTATTCAAATAGTTATATCTTGCACAGACAGCACCGATATGTTAAATGGCCCATAGTCACACATTTAAAGATATGCGAGTGAATTTTATCATGATTATTGTAGCTGGTTGGTCATTTTCATGGACTAAGTGTCATTTACGTTATGCATGACATTTCAGAACAAATTATTTCAATAGACCATAGAAATGACCTCCATTGGCATTGCTATTATAGTAATTACTGCTAGGAACAACAGCAATTTACTCTGTGCATTTTGAGACTGATCACTGGTCTTGGCATTAATATTTTATATCATAGTCTTGTAATAAACTCCAAAACAGATCTGCGAATTTGGAGCTGGAAGAGAACTTGCCCAGAATAAAAAATATTGGGTGAAAAGAATAGCGAGTTTTTACATTACACGTCAATAACACACGCAAGTCATGTTTGTTTTGAAGTCTCATATTTGGTTTTCTTATGTTTTGAAAATCTTGGAATATTTGTATTCAATCAATGCAGGGAAGCTGACAGTAAGTCATTGTTATTTATGTTAGATAAATAATTCAAAGGATCCATCCATCCATCCATCCATCCATCCATCCATCCATCCATCCAACTTCTATTCCTCTAATCAGGTTAGAGTCTTTGGGCCAAGATCAAGTGTTAAATTATATTTACCAAGGTAACTCAGCTTAGGACAACTGCAGCCTTGTCAGAAGTACCATTCATCTTCTGTAGCTTGCCTTGTTTACAGTTTACATCCAGCCCTCGCATCCCAATGTGTGGCCCTGACACCCAGGTAAACCCCAAAGGCCCAATAAACTCCATTCTGTTCCTTCATTTCTGAGTTACAAGCATCTGTTTACTACCCTGACCAGAGAATAACTTGCACGGCTACTTATCAATATTAATGTTATTCTATCATGTGTAAGTGCATGCATGTGTGTGCCCTGAGATGGGCTGGCATCCGGCTGAAGGCGCCTCCCTGCATTATGCTAGACTCCAGAACCGTCAAAATCCCAAAAAACCATGACCAGGATAAGTGGTTGGAAGCTGGATGGATGGATGGATGCTATAACCTTTTGCATTAGTGTGTATTGGATTCAGAAATTTTCCTTCACTTCCCAACACCAGTTCATCAATAAAGGAGTAAAATGTATTGGGAACCACCCCAGAAGACACTTACGATCTACCTAGACCCTATGAAAATGCAGGGAGAACATGATACAGACACAGGAATTGGGAAAGTAATCATCCCACAACCCTGGAGGTACAAGGCCACCGTGCTGCTCATGAAACCATTATAGAACCCCCAGAAAAACGTCAGTTTGATAGACAAAAATTAGCTGATGAAACATTTTATTTGAGTGTCAAATATTTCAGTATTCTACAAACAGATGTCTAGTATTTTGTGTCCACAACAACAAAAATGAAATTAATCTCCAGGGTTTCAAAAGCAAACTTCCCTTTCTACACTGCAAGAATTTTAATCTGACAGCTTTTTACCTATAAGGAGTGTTCATATTGAGCACACTTTTTGCCTTGCATAAGCCTGTTGGACTTCACTCTGGTTCTTCATATTAAAGTGATGCATTTAAATTGCTATACATCTTGGGGTTCAAATTTCATAGCACTGTCAAAAGATATCATACACAATATAGGTGCTGTGCATTATAATTGGCTTTTTATTCTTGGTATTTGAATCATAAAGACAGCAAGCTCCCTTGCTTAAGATCAATGTAATGGACGGCTGAGACCTTGATTAATCTGTTCGACCTCAATACTCTCTTGATGTACGTTTCATTGCGAAGCGTAGGTCAGAAGCTTCAGCCACCAAGCTCCATGTTTCTCAGCCTTTACTGAATAGTGCCATCCAGTTGATATAACAGCTTTCTGACTCTGTTTCGTCATCTTGATTAGCAGCAGGACTAACACTAATGACTGCGTCTCCTACATCTGCTGGCATGTAGTATGTAACTAAGGGAGATACACTGGCTTGCAGGTTCATGGTAGAGTACCACAGCGTAAGAGCATATAAGCCATAGATATGGAGCCCACGATGTCCAGAATGACATTCTGGACCATTGAGTCCGAGACTGCGATACGTCTTCAAAGGAAGCTACGACTTTCCTCGTGTTCCTCCCGATAGCATGACACCGGTCTTACTCTCCATAATTCTCTGTGAATTTTATAGACTTTAAAGTGCATGCTGTTGCCATGGTCATCAGGTTTAATGTTAACAAATGTCTTCAAAGTAACTTCTTTTTTAACGATGCACAAAACACAGTAACAAAACTGTATTATAGATGATTTTTTACTAACTTACAGTATATGGATTATATTTTATTTGTCCAAACCTAAATAGACATGTTTTTATCTTTATGAGATTCATTAGGTAGGCATGTTGTTTTGTTGCATGCAAAAGTACTTGTTTACCTTTAGTATTGTAGAAAACTGTTTTGTCTGACTCACGATTCAGTATTAATGGGTAGGTATGTAGCGAGTGTATCCCAGTGACAGTATGTGTGCGCATTTGTTTTGACTTGACTTGCTTGCCAGCTGAAATGAGTCCAAGTTAAAAAATAAATAAAATTAGAATGGTAATAAGAGGCAGAGAGTGGGGGAACTGTTTCCTAGCAACACAGAAAGGGGTTACCGCACAAGCTGTGTGTGATCTCTGTGTGTGCGTGGGGAGAGTAGATGGTAGCGCGTATCTGCGTGCACAGTTGGGTGCGCTGAGCGTCACTACAAGGTTGTACATGTTTTTGGTCAAAAATGCAATGCTAATCAAAGACATGCAAACGTTTTAGTGTTGAATTCTACATTGAGCCTGTCAGTTTAGGCAGACGTGAAGTTGTTTACAATAATGCAGCTTGGTAGTTCTACAACTTGGCCATACCTCGGCCAGATTTCTAAATGTCTCTATTTTTTCCTATAATGGAGAGTGTACAAGCTAGCAGGCTACTACTACATGCTAGCAGTGTACATACTAGCAGATTTCTCTTGATGATCAATAACAAATGCTTTCATTTTTGTGCTTAAGTTATAAGTAAAATCACATCTGTTTAAAGTACAAGCTCCAATAAAATAGAATCTTTTTCTATGAAGTTTTCTATGTCAAATCTTCAATGGCAAATTTTACAGAAATTGTAAAACGCCATTTTTGAAATCTCTTGTAAAGTGAAACAGTCGAAACTGGCATTTATGGTATTTAATGTTCCAGAATTCCCTTGTCTTTATTAATTCCTCCAATTTCCTCCAGCTAATTTCATTCTTCAGCAAGGCTTTTCTTGGGCTTCTAAACGTGAATATAACTTCTCTGCATGTAGCCTGTATTCTATTGTCCTGAATGATCTCACAACAAACTGTATAGAAATTGAGGGCTCTGAGAGAAGCCCAATCCCTATAGTTAAATTGTCAGTGCATTACTCAAACCTTGCCGACTTTCAACATTCTGGAGGATACCCTACATGTAATACATAACCGCAGGTAATTTCCTGTTTCACCAGACCTTTCTTGCTTCCTTTAAATCAACCTCATAAATATGTTAACCTTTTGGAATCTATAAATATAAATATGAATATTTCAGTAAGACTGGGTGAATATGTGGCTACCTTTCACAGGATATAGATACCACCCTTGAGATCCTCTGAAAATTAGCATTGTACATGACATGAATTGAAGGGAGAATCAGATTGCCCCTGGCTGTAGCCTCACTGTCCAGCCTGTCTCGAGCACTCAGACATGCCTCAGGGAAATCTCTGAAGGGCTGCAATGCCCTAGCAAAATCCATCACCATGGCGACCAGGAACATCATTGAGCGGTCTGAGAAAAATCATTCAGAGATCCCTTCAGACTAACCATGTCTCCCCGTTTTTTCAATTGGGCTTGGGACTGGGGTATCTACAAAATGTGGCAGATTGCTTGAGTTCCAGTGCCTCTTATGGGATATTGAATTCTCAACCATTCAGCTGGTTCTAATACAATCTGTTCAGCGACGGGCTTCTTTCAACATGAAGCCGGGGAATGTATGTTGTGTTCATCAGTTACCGGGGTGACGCTGTTAAACTAACCTTGCAATTTAAATCTGGTTTGTTTTGAAACAACATGAGAGCCATCTTTCATCTAAGCTCATCCTCTAAAGATAAAAAAATAGGTTCAAGTCTTTTGTTGAAAATAGCTAAATTAGATTTCATTATTAATTACATGTTGAAGAGCTCAGTGTTTACTGTTAGAAGGCGCTTATCCATCTGTCCAGGTAGTTTAAAATCACACACGTGTGAAATGCACTGAAATTATTGGTTAATTTAATCTGCTTGTTGCTACTTGTGGGGTGATATTACAGGTGTTCTCTGAATCCCTTTTACACATTAAAGTATTACCGATTCTGGCTTTGTGTACATTCATTTCCCGTAACCACATCTCCAACGCAGGCAAATCCATGCATAGAGGAGAAGGCAGGGAATGGTCCATCACAGGGCACAGTGTCACATGATGAGGAAATTAGAAAACAGTTCACCTACCAGTTCACCTGCCTTTGGCCAATGGGAGGAGACTAGAAAACCAGGCAGAAACCCCCCCAAACATGGGAAGGACGTGGAAACTCCATGGACACAGCAGGGAACATGACTCAAAGCTGGAGCCAAGAATCTAAGGCAGGAAAGTCTATTCATTTATCAATGCAGGGCCATGGTGAGTCTGGACCCAATCCCTGGAAGTAGAGAGCACAAGGCAGGGGACACTCTGGATGGAAGTTACTCATTTATGAGTACACTGCTCCATGTATCTGTAGTGTCTTGTATCTGCAGTTGTAATCCTTGACTGAGTTTCTATAATATCTGTGCCAGGAAAATAACTGAATACGCTTTTGATTATCATTATTACTTGTTAATAGAAAGTTTTTACACAATGCTTGGAGAAAATGAGGAATGATAAATTACTTGTCCATGGCATAAATTTTAATGCCCAATTATAGCTATTATTTCAAATATTCAAATGTATTATATCCCCATCATGATTTTTAAGTGGTTCTAAAACAATTTATTCTGTGACCTAAGAAATTAAGTCTTAAATAAATATTTGGGATGTAACATTTTATTACAGACCTCATCAGCCTTGTCAGACCTCACTAAACAGATTCAGTTAAGAAGTATAAATATCTACAAGTACAGCAAGGACCTTCCAATGAAACCAGTGTTGTAACTGTGTGTGTGTGTCTGTGTATATACTAATGTCCTCAGGAGGTAATAAAAAAACAGGGGGAAAAAATGAAATCAGTTAGCCATGTATCATTTCAATAAGCACAGCCTCCAGTTAGGCTGGTATAATCAATGTAGTGCAACAAGGCACCACACAAGGACCAGTAAAAAAAAACGCATTTTTATAAAAATCTGTGCATGCAATCAAAATAAACAAAAGAGTCAAAAGTTCCTTATGCTTAAGGTTACGGCTGTTTAAGGGTTAGGGTTGGTATAGTTATAGGATTAGGCTTAGGCCCGTAGATATGAATGGAAGGTCCCCTCAAGGTTAGGAATACCAGCGTGTGTGTGTGCGTGTGTGTGTGCATGTGTGTGTTGGGTGGGGGATCCCTCCCACTGTTGCTTGGGCTCCCAAATCACTTGTTTCATTGACACATACTTACTCCACTCTTACTCTTCTTCCACAAACAGAGCTTATGCTTCATTAGTTCCAGATGATCAGTAACCTTGTCAGGGTGCTCAGGTGCAATCCTTTCAATGAACTGATCTAGCAATGGTTGTGCTGACATCTCTTCACGGTACAGCATCCAAGCATACTTTTACATGTTGGTATTTTATTGGTATATGTATTCATATGCAAAGAAACCTGCTGAAATGCCTGGTAGACGTGACCCAGAGGTTGGAGAGCAGGTCAGGGGAGGTCACAGGGCAACAAATACCAACTTTCTCAAGAAACAAACTCCAAATTTCAGCTGTGAAATGCCATACATTGGTAAGGAGATGGCTTTAGCTTCAACATGAAAGAGTCAGGGTCACAGGAGAAACGCAAATGGCGGGACAGCAATACACACCACCCCGGCGATGAAGCATCAGTGTGGAATATGATGTGCAGACCAGAATTGGCCCCCACCCATTCTCAAAATATTGACATAGTGTTCACTGTCTTTCTGAATATGGTAAGGATGCAGCATGATTTAAAGTGCCTCCAATCAATTATATTTACCTGATAAAGGTCCTTAAACATAAAATTGTTACAAAGTAAATGGTGTTTAATAACGCCAGTGCATGTGTTTGCTTTTAGTGAGGATTTACGGAAAACTGATCTGGATTTGGCTCTCGTCTTTCAGGGTTACTGAAGGCAATGGAGAGTTTTTTGAGCATATGAAGGACATCATCCTGAAGCAGGAGAACATGCGGCATGCCGCACAGGATTGGGTAATCCAAAGAAGACCATGTGAAACACCTCTGTAGATGACCTGAGTGTTCTCTCAGAGTTTACATACACTGTCTAAGATGTAGTGAGCCTGTAAACAGGAAGTAAGAGATTCTAGCCTGGTAATATGGCTGCTACAAGGGTTGCAGGAAGAGGCTGTTAGCCCCTACACAGATCCTTCTCAATGGTACTCCTTTCTAGGATCATGAAATGATGAAATACACCAACCAATGTTTTCAGAAAATGTCTGCAATGATGGCATAATATTCAACATGGCAGTATGTTACATATGGTAGAAGTACACATCTCCCCAGCAAACAGGGAACGTTCCCACAATGTCCAATAATGTTGTCATTACGTTCTTAATGTAGCTGTAACGTTCCCTGATTGCTGGGTCTTAACTTTTATAACCATATCTGTCATTTTCTCTGATAGGTTAAATGGGCAAATTTAGGAATGCCGTTGAGCTGAATGGATGCACTTTTGAATGTCCATGAGTATAGTAGCATTTCACGACAGCTTAGGGAAAATAGTTCTCTTCTATTACAGGGCAAAGGAGAGAGTGGCATACCCCCATCTCCAGAGACGGTGGAACAAGCGTGTGTTCCCGATCGAGTAAACAGGAGGGAGGTGAGGACATTGTGTGGACTGTGTGATTTAACCTAACCTCATACTCACAGTACAGAAGCAACAGATGTTTACACAATAAATACTGAATGTTGAGGTTTAAAAATAGCCAGCTGCTAGCTCTAAGAGTGACTGGATATGACTATGAAAAAACCGCGCAAGGGAGAGATGGAAAAATGGAATTTCACTCAGGGTTGGGTTTGAAAACGGCTGAGCAAAATGAGGGAAGTTCAGTATGCTAAAACCTTCAGTTGGAAGGTAATTTTGCACTATAATGAAGTCATGAGAATAAATTTTAATGAAGGAGGTATGTGTTTGCATGCATGTCTGTTGCTATACATGCATGAAAAGGCTAAGATTCGTTTTTGTGTGTATATCTGTTGAGGTTACACTAAGATCTTTGTTTTGCAGCTGGATCTTCTATATGAAGAAATAATATATACTGTGGTAAATAGGGTTGGCGTGCCCTCTCCAGATCACATAACCAACGAAGAGATTTTCAGCTATCTACAGCGGGTAAACCTCTTCCCTTATGCCCTTTTCCAGCTGATTGAGAGGGCTTTCATTACAGTTCAAACATAGGAGTCTAGAATCAAAACATTCTGCCATCAGATAAAACAAACATCGCTTAATCGCTCCATAAATGGAGTACTTATTACATTCGGTTTTAGCTTGCGAGCTTGGTTGGCCACTTAGAGAAAGTACCGACGAGAAGAAAAGAGCTGGTTCCGCTCTGAGGCAGCTGTGATTAGATGCACCGCTCTCAGACAAAATTGTACATTAAAGCCAGGGTTTGGCAGCATTTGATGCTGAGGTGGTGTTTACGGTTGGCTTTTAGCCAATCTCTGTTTACAGCAGGCTCTCTTCTCTGACATGAGAACATCTCACCCAACTGGGCAACGAATGATACCAGAGGACACTTGCATATTTTTTTCTTAACACGACAGCTTTACAGTTATATTCGTGGACTTGTGTTCTAATGGAATGGATGACAGTTTTCTTTCCGACAAATATGTTGGAGCTATAGAATTCAGGTTCTCCTAATCTCCCCAGGCATTTGATATGAGCACAGAAGAACATGAGATCATTCTGCACAGGGTCAGAGAATCAAAGGTAATAGCTCCTTGTAACTGAACTTAATATTCTCATTATATATAAAACATTTGAAGAAAAACAAAAAAAAAAACAATGTACAGACTCTTGATATAGAATACAATGGTTCTTTCTAGTGCATGCAGAAGTGATTTTTTTTTGCAGTTTACTGTATTGTTTTGCAATGTCGGTTTATCCCAAACATTCGGGCATCAGGGGAAATGTTAATTTACTAAGAAGGACACTAAAAACAGCTTTTTCCTTGGACACACAGTTATTGATAACACACTAAGAAAGAAGTCTTTGCAAGGCGTGCTTTATGCACTCCCCTTGTCTTTTATGAAGTGACAAGGAACCTCTCTGTGTTCCAAATGTCAGTCTGAAAGAAAACGCAGTCCCCCCCAACAGTCTTTTTGAAAGCTTCTCGATACATGAAAATATTGTGCCATTTAAATGTTCCACATGATGTTGTTAACCTTCACAGGTGCAGCAAATCTGGCTTCACTTGGCTTGTGCACAAAAACACACACGATACGTTCTTTGATGAAAAGGATCTGTCAGTTATTCCTTGTTCGGTGGATTTGGGCCTTATGCACAAGCGTGTGTTTCATTGTTTAGAGGCATTAATTGATTGTAGTCAAGGTTCATGACTATTCTTCCACTTTCTTTCCACAGAGAGCAAGTTTCTCCTTAAAGGTCTCTGTTATGAAAGGAAAAAATCTTCTCGCTAAAGATGCTAATGGTGAGACAATTTAGCCGTCTGCTAGATTTCAATAAAAAAGAACACAATAGGTTTCAATGTATGTATACTGAACTACAGTGCAGTGCATTACTGCAAAAATTAGAAAGTAATTAAGATTATGGATCATATGCTAATAGTTAATAATGATGCAAAAGAGGAGCAGGCAATCACGCTGATCTCTCATGACTATCAGTTATTTGTGCATGACCCTGCGGTGACAGATGACTGACATTTTATTTTGTATGGTTTAATAAGCACTACACGTCCTCTATGGTAGTTGTTGTTGATGAATATTTCATGTGAGCATACGAATAAATTTTGACTTCTTTTCATCCAGTTGGACGCTCAGAATATGAAATTAAGGGAAAACATGGGTTAAAACATGTCCGAAGGAATGAAAAAAACTGAACCGACCTTAGGTGCTCAGCATCCCTGATAATACTGTGATCACTGTGCTGTTCTTAAAGAAGCTTTCGCACTGGCAATCCCAAATATTGGATCGAGAAGTAGACAGTGGAATAAGAAAGCGAAATATTTAAATTGCAGGTTATAGTGACCCCTACTGTATGCTGGGGATTCTGTTGGGACAAAGCCCCAGAGAAGTCGAGGAGAGAAAGGAGAGGAGATTCAGTTTCCGTAAAAAGAGAGACAAGGTGGAGAAACGGCCCAGTGTCAGAGAAGTGCTGGCTGCCAGGAGCATCCAGGTCACAGAGGTCAAGCCCGAAACCCTCAACCCTATTTGGAATGAACATTTCGTCTTGTAAGTACCTTTCAATACCACAACTATAGACATGAATGCCACCAAAGTAGTATTGAACTTATTGAAGACCTTTCTTCACCAATATAATACATTTTGAGTTTTTCTTATTCTCCTTTGGTAGGACAGTAGTTCTTTCAGTAGATTGACTTTGTAAATAATTTTGTTCAGTCCAACAACATGTCACTTTCTAGTGGTTTTGGTGTCCTTAGATTGATTCCGTCTGACTTGCTGTCTTCACCCTTGTGTTTTTACAGTGAAATTGATGACATTTATAGTGATATGCTGCATTTGGATATATGGTGAGATGCGATATATATGCATGTTTAGCACATTTTTTCCAAGGTTTTTAAAATGTTTCCTTTTTCATTAATCACTATATCAGAAAGGCTTAAAGTAAAACTGGTCTTATGTTTCATTTTAATATGGCAATAAATTCAATAATAGACGTGATGCTGGATTGTAGTACAGGGGCACATCCAAAGACCTCTGACTTAGGGGCAACTTTTCCAGGGATCATGACGATGACGTGTCTGTGGCTGAAGCCTGTAAGAAACTTAACGAAGTCAGCGGATTCAAGGGAATGGGAAGGTATTGATCACCTTCATTGAAGCTCACACAGAAATATCAAGTCAGAAAGAAATTAGTTTTTCGATCAGTAGAATTTGCTGGACTATTTCGGGATGGTTCTAGTGAAACAATGAGTGGAACTTGTCATCCATCGCGATGAATTCTGTTATTAATTTTCTCGGTTGTGACAGATATTTCAAACAGATCGCCAAGTCAGTCCGGGCCAATGGGACGGCCGCATCTGCAGCTGAGGAAAACGCAGATGACTTCCTGGGATGTCTCAACATCCCCATTAATGTGAGCAATCATGAAAGAGATTACAAGAGTTTCTGACTAATTGGCTCACGTCTGACTCAGCCTCTGTACTTGTAATCTAGGACATTCCAGTGGAGGGTTTTGACAAGTGGTTTAAGCTTGAGCCCCGTTCAAGTGCATCCAAAGTGCAAGGGGAATGTCACTTGATCCTTAAGTTGTTCACCAACCAGGTACCCATGATTCTCAGCTTAACAGTACTGTCTTGCTATGGTCTGTATATAACCTGGTACACTTTTCTGCAGATCATCACTGACTTTTCATAAGAAGCAGAACCAAGGAATAGCTTTTTGACTTTACATTTCTGCAGAGAGATACAACCTTGAGTAAGATGGACTCCAATCTGGCTATCCATGAGAAGATCTTGAGTCAGGTTTTGGAATATGAACACGTTAAGTTTCAGGTAAACAATGTTGTTGTTGTCTGGTTTTTTTTTGTGTCAGTCAGAAAGAAAACCCTGAAGTTCGTATGATTCTTATATGCTTTCCACAGATAGAATCCTATAAATGGGATGGGCGAGTCTGTCAAACGGCATACACGGTACTCTCTCATCATGCCATGCAAACTGACCTGACGAGGCAGCAGCAGGCAATCATGTATGTTTTTTCAAGAATGTTCTCAGTGTGTGTGCGTGTACCGATGTAATCATTCACAGTGTGTGTTCCTGCTGTCCGCAGACGATGGCAATGCTACAGCAAGCACCACCGCTCTCAGAGGATGTCTTACACCTTCCTACTTGAACTCCTTCAGAACATAGAGAAGGACTGGGACGCCTGTGTTTTAGAAAAGGAGCTGGTACGTTACCCTGTGGAACTCTCTTCCCCGCAGCCGTGCGTCTTTGGGTGGAACCCGGGGTGTCTCAGCTTTTCCAAATGACTCCTAGTCTCTTGAGAATGGTAATTCAGACATAGACATAATTTATGTAAAGCTGTGGTACCGATTCAGGTGAACCTACATCAGAGTTACCTAAAACCATCCAGGTCATGCATATTTTCCATTGTCTGTAGAAGCCATCATCGTTCATAGCAAACAAAATAATTCACCTAGTACAACTGGCTATAATTATATGTTTTATATAGTTCGTTAAATGTTAGCAGTTTTTTTTTAATGTATTCATTATAAACGATGCTACTTAAACACCATGAGTCTCACTATCACATCCTCTCGCTTATGATTTTTCACAAATAAGGAGATCACTATGGAATATATAGTTCTAAAGTAGCGGATTTGAGTCTGCTCATTACAGTATGTGTTATCATATGGTTTACAGGCTTTCACTGTTCCCCGGCTCCAGCAGGCCATTTAGCTGTACACTGTACACAAACTGCAAGCTTCTATAAAGATTTCAAGTGTATTTTGTATTGTATTAGTACAATGCCTTGCATCATCTGGAAGCAGGTCAGGTAATGCTGGTATTGGCTTCTTGCATTATATTCTTCAGTAACAGATTTGATGCTTGAGGTCTAGTAAGTAGCATTACCTTTTCAGCTGGTTATGGGGGGCATGGAATGGCGTCAAAGATGATTAAGAGTCTTCCGGGTGTTTGTGTAGGAGACGAGCCTGTCAGAGAGTTTCCGGCTTCACGCAGATTACTGCCTGTCTCTGCTAAAAAGGCTACGTCACATTTTCCCCTGCTCCAGCCGCACGGCTGTTACTCGCTGCGAGTTCATGCTGAGGTAAACCGAAACTGCAAACTATGACCTTTGTTAGCATGACAAAATATCAGCATAACAAAATACCATCCATCACGAAGTGTGTAACTTTGTGGGAATGTCAGATTCACGGCAGTAATATTGTGTGATTTGAATGCATTCAGTTGTGGAGTTAATTGCTGCAACGAAGGTGTCCGTTGTTAATTATTCTAGTGCAAGTGAGATCAGAATTTAGATTCAATTGGTCTTGAAGCAGGTATGTTGGATCTTGGTGCTTCTTGTTTAAAGTAATGTGAAGAAAAACCAAGGCAATGTACAGGTTCATATTTTTGTATAAGCTCATTAAACGTAGTTTAGTGAAGTATGCATAAACGAAACTCAAAAAGCAGACTTGACCGCAGAATAAGGAAATGATAAACACATTCAAATGCAATATCAGAAGACAGATCTTCTTAGATGTAATTCAGCATATACTGAAAAGTGTACACACGAAAAAAAATTCTCCATTAAAGGATATTTTGACCTACCAATCTGACTTGAGTCACTCTGTGGTTGTATTAACATGTTTTTGACCTGGTAGTGCTTACTAATTATGGGACTTGATTGTTTTAATCCAGGGGTTTGGGCTACCTTCAAAATATGCAACTCTTTAAGATGTTGTGTCCTGATCGTAATGAGCTCCCTTTGGAAATTGCTACTGTGATAAAGGTACTGCTTTTAAAGTATATATTGAATATCAAAAATATGTGACTACTTTTTGGTTCTGTTGGCATTTTTGGATGTAACCTGTGTATTACCCTTCTGATGTTTTGCACGAGTGTTTTTTTATGTCAACAGAAGAGTACCGTGGAATGGTATGAAGGAACGATTTCACACTTTAAGCCAGATGAAGGGGTGAGTCAGACAAAAGAAAAAGGTGAAACCTAGCAAAGATCATTTAGACAGCAGGTGGTGTGGTGTTCAAAAATTTGGAGTTGACACTGACATGAGCCTTTGCCCTTGCATTCTTAATGAAGGTACTTAACCAATTTCATGAGATTAAATGAAGCTAATTCAACTAGGAGCCTGATCAATTCAGAAAGATTCTTCAAAGTCATGGTGGCATTTCCTGACTGCGGTGCTGGCTTTTCTTTACCAAAGACACTGGAGCAGCAATTGAGACGTCTGACCCTGGTAGTGGATGCCGTGTGTGCTGATGTACAGAAAGGACAGAACGTATATGACAAGATCTTCTCCGGGTAATGTTGAATGTAATCGTAAGATGTGATTTTGGCAGCTGGCCTCAATTTGTGTCATGAAAATGAAATAATTAGGTGGTGGACTATGGTTTTGAAAGAATCTTAATGGACCTAAAGTAAGTGCTCCAAGTCAGTAATAAGAAACATTGAGTCGAAAACGTACGTGCCTAAACTTTGAAAATGTTTAGTATGGAAGATTAGCTGTAAACAAATAGGAACATTCATTATTGTGTGATACAGCGATATATGAGTGAACTAAATGACACGTAGAATGACCGCATGTCTACTTTCTTATTGCTGCTTCTAGTTCTGTGAAAGTGGATTTCTTTAGCACCTCTTATCGTCAGCTCGAGCAACTGGTATGTATCCCAATTCGGTACTGACAATTGGTACGAACATTATGTGAGTCTGATCTGGAGTGTTCCAAGATAAGCATATATATCTAAGTATATTTCAGTGTTTCTGGGCTACCTTTGAAGAGTTCATGTTGAAACTAAGCCAGTTGTTCCATGTCATCCCCTGCTCATTCTTTCAGGTGGCAGATGACGTGAGTGTGGTCATGGAAAAGGTGTGTGGTACTCTTGAACAGGAAGGTGCTCGGCTCTCCCAGGCCATGGGGGAATCACTCTTTGAGCTCTACATATCCCTGAAAACGCTCAAGCTCTACAGGGAATTCCTTCCCCATAAGTAAGTGCCATACTGAGTATCTTTAGGGAGGTTTACTAGGCTGAAAATTATTTGAGATAGCAAGGACTTGACAGTTTTTCGATCGGCAATCAAGTTAGCCAGTTTCTTACTTTATCAAAAAGTTAGACTAGGCTTGACTTTTTCAGCTTATAATGACCACAGGTTTTCATGAAACTGTGCATGTTGACTCCTTTCAGGGAAGCCAGGATGTTGGCCCTGACTGACTTTCATACTTGGTTCAAGACCTCCATTCACAAGTGGCTGCAAATAGTTCATGAGAAGTCATGCGACCGGATTCGTAGAGCGTTGGAACTGGACCATGTGAGTTTGTGGGTGTCAGATGACATAGGGAGAACCCCCCCGTCAGGGAAAAGCATCTGGTTGTGTAATGTTGCTAAAACTGTGAAGAAACTAAATTTAAATATTGGGAATGTATGAAATAACAGCAATACCACATAAAAAGGGACTTCTGAAGCACCTGGATCACAATTGCAAATGCAGTTACAAAGCTGAGTCGTATTGGGTTAAATGCCAGTTAGCGGTTAGTGCTATCTATAAAGTCTGACTGACAATCAGCACTCTGATATCTGTCTATTTTCAAATCGACGTGAGACAAATAAATCCCAGGGGGTCAAAGAGTCGGTTCCTTGGTCGCAAAAACAGAAATTGTTCAATTTTTCAGGCGGAAGTGTCTCAGAAATCATGACAGAGGACAAATAGGACAAATTGCATTGAGGAACAGTGGTCACACAGTGAATCATCAACAGGAATGAACACTTAAGATATTTTAGACCACAAAAGTGCAGCCTCAAAATTACCACAAAATTGAATCGGCACCTCTGTGACCCAATTTCAGTCAAACCGGTATGTTGATAACTTTATAAAACTGGAACTTATAGCAGAACTGGAGATTTGAACTGCTTGTATCCAAGCCCAGTACACAAAGACACATCCCTTGGTGTAAGGGGCACAAAACAGGGATGACTGAGGAATGGAAAATAGTAATACTTCAAATCTTTCCCTAAAGTTTAATGGGTTATTGTTTGGAGAAACCCACAGGATGCCTTCTAATCACAATGTCCTTTGGCACAAGGAAACATTTCAGGAAATCCTTATAGCCGATGATTGCTTTGCATGATTATATTTTACATTGTCGTGTAAATTCCTAGGACTATGAAGCAGTTTTACAGGACTTGGTGCACTCTACCGTGCACATAGTATTTCCCACTGAAATTCTGTGTGGTAATGCTTCCATGCACACTGCTAAGCTCATTTAAGAGTGGTTCCACGGTGTCACCAATCACAAGTTCTAAAAAAAAAAAATAAAATCGTTGAACCTCAATGGGAAGTTCTGGATGCAGAATGCAGAGTAGATTTCCACCTCCTTAAAGCACCAGAAACTTTTCTATTTAGAGAAGAACCAATCCCAGTATCCAAAAACTCTCAGTTCAGGATTTTTATGATAGTGTTCTACAAGAGACTGAAGCTGGTCTAAATGTAAAGGTTTCCCTACTCCTTATTAGGTTCTCTATATTAATATACTGCTTGGTATCTTCTTAATTTTGTCCACTTCCAGTAATGAACATAATTAAATTGACCCAATACCTATCCAAGCTTTTTTTGTCATGTTTGATCAAGATCTGCCTATCAGCCATTTTCTGTGATTTTTTTTTTTTTTTTTTGCTCTGTTTGAACAACACAGTAAGTCACTCACTCTGTGCCCTTTGGAACAGCTGGAACCTGTGCACAGCTTAACCAAGCACAGCAGCTCTGCTGTGGACGTCACTGCTTGTTTCAGCCAGGTCTGTGATTTCTGGGCACAGCTAGCCTGGCCAGACCCCGCAGGGGCCTTCATCTTTGTGACCCGCCTGACTGATGTGAGTGACACCCGTGTACCGCGATGACCTGTTCTTCCACAAAGATGGTCCAGCTTGGGATGTGTTTACGTGAATCTCATTGATCATGGACATGATTGGACATGATGAATCCTTTTGGCTATAAAATATTAAATAGAAATTTCTCTTACTGCTAAATTAACATCTCACGTAAAGTACTGGGAAAAAAAATCAATTCATATAGCCTTTTTTGGGTTGCAGGACTTTTGCAGCACAGCTGTGTTGTACTCTGACCTGATCAAACGTAAGATTGAAAGGAATCAGCGTGGGCAAGAGTACAAGAACTTTCTCATCCAGGTAGCAAACTTTGATGGTTTCTTAATTCCCTCATGTTACACTGGGGCAGGAGCCACAGTTTTACAATACGTTTTGGTAGTTTATACCTTTTACTTGAAACTCCTCTTTCTGTCTCAATTACGAGATTTCCCTTTGATTTAAGGTCTGTGCAGCCATATGGCACAATTCCCCTTTGTTAATGCCCCGATGATTACCTCTTTTCTCTTATTGCTTCTCTCTTACAGCTCTGCATTGCTCTTAACAACATTGAGCATGTCCGGAATTTTCTGGCCAACCTGCCCCGCGACCTGGATTGGAGAGGATTGGAGCTGGCCATGGAGGAATCTTGTGGTGTGGAGGGGAAAGATCAAGTCAACAAGGCCCTCAATGCACAGCTGTACAACATTGACTTGGACCTTCAGAGAGAGACCAAACGCATGATCACGAATCTGACTGAGAAGGTACTATGGTCAGAGGCTGGCTTGCATAAAGCAAAGCATAAGTTAAGACAGCACGTTCTATTGAAAAACCCTTATCAATTTATCTATGTAAATATAAAAACATCCTTTATTTTTGGATACCTTATGGTTTTTATTACATACTAGTTAAAGGATCTTAGTGTTTTACAAAACAATGTGATATCATTGCACTGTTGTTAAATAGCTTTCTCATAACCAGTGTACAGAAGAGTGAATTGTAATCTGATAAATCCTGCTAGCATCCATTAATCATTGTCTGCTTTGATAGAAACTCATTGTTTCATTAATAACATATGCTTTCTTTTCCGTCGTGCTTTCTTGCTGAAATGGTAGATGCTTTCAGATCTGAGAAAATACATCCAACACATTAGCCTCTCCCCAGATTCAATTCAAAATGATGATGTAAGTCTGTCCTCTTTATGTTCTCCTTATATACCATGTGGCCCAGGGGGCCATTCCAGAAAGCAGGTTTAACAAATCTGTGGTTAAACCTGAATTCTGACTGGAGAAAACTGAAAGCCTGACTTCAGGATTTGTCGATTTTCCCCAAATCTCCCAGAATTTCTCCAATCAGAATTCAAGTTTGACTACAGGATTTGTTAAGCCTACTTTCCCAGGTCATTCTTTCCCCCATGTTTTAATTCCCCCAAGAGTTCAAACTTGGCTCTACTCTCTCTTTTCCCACCCACTTTTGCCACTTGTGATATTTGCTGTATGTTTTAGGCCGTGTCCCCTTTGATGAAGTACCTGGACGACATGTTAATCATCCTCAATAATTCTCTTGTAAAGGAAAATTTGAGCAGGTGATTAATTCAAAATGTTCAGTAGAACCAAAGTATTGTCTACATGATATGTACATGGTACTTTACCTATATGATCTGTTTCAGAAATTTTTTTAAATTTCTAGTTGTGTGAACTAGTTATAACTCTTATAAGCATTTATAATTGGTTATAGTGGTGTTTTGCACTTTAAAAAAAAAGTATATATAATTTTTTTTCTTCTCGGGGCCTGGGGTGTTCTCGTCATAGTTGATTTCTTTTCCAGAGTATTGCCGAGTTTGTGGGCTCTGCTTCTCAGGATGATTTTTGATACTGTAGCAGAGAACCATGGTGTGCAGATGGAGTTCTATGGAAGGTTCCACTACACAGTGGAGGTCAGTGGGAGGACTGGCATGCGGGCAGTAGGTGGTTGCTCATGTCATCTTGTCATCCCGAACCCAAGTTGTTCATTTTGACTGCTGTTCATGCATTGTGTTAAGCTGAGTGCAAAAATAAACACGTTACCTCCAGTTGTGTCGCAGAGGGAGGAGACCCAGCAGGCCATCAGTTTCTCCTCAAGATGTTTACTTATATAATGCTCATTAGAGGGGGGAGAAGATTTTTCGTATGATTCTCGTTGTCATGGATATCTCTGCAGGAAGAGGACCTGCAAATTGAATAATCTCTTCTGATATTGTTAGCTGTGATGCAGTATGTTTTTTGTGTGTGAACAGGCTGATAGCTTGTTAGGAGGTTCAACAATATATTATGTTTTCTACCTATAAACAGGCCCTGGTGGAGTTCTTCCATGCTGAGGGAGAAGGGATGCTTCTGGAGGACCTCCGGAACTCAGACTTTAAGGTAGGAGTGCCACATCGGATTGGGCTTGTTTTAGCTGATGCTGTAGCAGGGTCGTCTGATTCTGTGTCTGTACTATTCCAGGCCCTGGAAGAGGAGCTCAGGCTAAACAAGTGCTCATCCAATGAGTTAATTGAGCAGTATTTCCTTGAGAAGATCTCCCAACAGGTAAAGAGGAATTCTAGGGCATTGTCTCTAAAATTGTGGAGCTCTTCTTATTGACGCATGCAAGACAGCCTTGGTTGATATTAACTGCTGTTCTCCTGGTAGGGTTTGTTACTATTTATCATACCAGACCACATACTGCAGAACTAAAGGAATGAGAAAGGACTGAATATGTTGAAATCTGTTATTGCAATTTGTCTTTGGATTGTGATGGATGGTGGGTCAGATTGTGTCTCTTTGATTTTCTGTGTGATATTAATCATAGAAATGTAGATGCATATTTAATACAACTGCCTTGCAGAAAACACTGAAGCACAGTAAGTTTGGGCGGATTAGTGTCAAGTTTTACTATGAGCCCTCTGATCAGCGGCTGACTGTGGAGATCCTGCATGCAGCTGACATTATCGCCCTGGATGCCAATGGTTAGTGCATGAGTGATGTCCTTGTGCATTTTGTGGTTCTCTGGGAAACCTGTGATGCTACCTGTAATTTTCATCTTGGTTGGTTCCCTCAAGGGCTGAGCGACCCATTTGTCATCGTGGAGCTCTGTCCTCATCATCTGTTCCCAAATGCCAAGAGCCAACGTACGCAAGTGAAGCCCAAGACTCTTCATCCAGTGTTCGACGAGTTCTTCTACTTGTGAGCAACCACTTTGTCCTGGTTTTGCAAGACCTCCTGTCACCTTGAGCAGGAAATCAGTTAAATTATTCCATATAATGATTCCTTATCAAATCTATGTAGATACATGTATAGTGTTTACTGTACTGTAAGAACTGTATAAAACATCATAAATTTGAAATTCCATATTCTTCTCCTATGTATATTATCACAAGAAAACACAGTAAATTGTGAAAGCTAACAAGGATTTACTTAACGGCCCCTTAGCTGTGCCAGTTAGCATTATAGTATGTTTAATTATAAAATAAATCCACAATAATTAAATGTGTTTTTACGAAATTTTACTGTAATACATGGTGTGTATCTAAGGGAGGCCGAAATGCTCAAAATGAAAAATAAATATATATTTAAATAAATAATTGAATAAATATTTCAATAATTCATGAAATGCGTCATTTTATTTTGAAATAGTTCAATAAATTTATTTTATAATAATAATGTGGCTTCTATGTAACATCTTTAAATTGTATTTCCTAATAAAGTTCCAACTTTTCATATCAATGTATTTCGAAACGACATTTTACCGAATGACATTTTTCATGATGTTTTTCCGACAGACGTTTTCCCGAATGACATTTTTCATAATGACGTTGCGCTCTGCCTATCACTTTGAGGGGGGCGGGACTAACTCCAAATAGCCTTGCAATTTGCTTAGCTGTCAGCCCAGAAATCAGGACGGTATGGAGACCATCTAGTGGGATGGTACGGAGTGGGCGACCTGTGCGACTTGAAGTGGTTGCTGTGTCCGCATGAAGCCTGTGTTCTAAATCCCGCAACATGGTTACGACTTCTTTGTCGATTTGTGTCACTAAGTGCACTTATTCTACCAAGTGCTTCAATTACATTGTCAGTCTCCATTCAGAGGTCCTCTTGGTTTAATGTACCTCTTTGCGTTTGTTCAGCTATCCAACTACTAACTTCCCTTTCATTCGCCATAGCTTCTCTGGACATTTCAAACTACTTCCTGTATCTGCTAGGCCAAAAAATGGATCGAAAAGGATTAGCAAATCACAAGTTTGGTCCCGCCCCCCTCAAAGTGATATAGCGCAACTTCATTATGAAAAATGTCATTCGCTAAAACGTCTTTCCGAAATACATCATGAAAAATGTCATTCGGTAAAACATCGTTCGGAAATACATCGTTATGAAAAATTGGAACTTTATTATGAAATACAATTTAGAGATCTTGTGTAGAAGCCACATTATTATTATGAAATAAAGTACATTTATTGAACTATTTCAAAATAAAATGATGCATTTTATGAATTATTGAAATATTTATTCAATTATTTACATATATATTTATTTCGTTTTGAGCATTTTGGCATTTCGTATGTATCCTTCCATACGTTTCTTTCAAAGTGTGGAAAAACTTAAGCAATCAAAGCAAGCAAAAAATTAATTATTCTTCAAGTTCCTTCTTTTTCAGCTCAAGCCTCAAAAGTTATAGACACCAAGACGTGAACAGATGTTACAAATCCGTTATTTATTGCTGCTTCGCTGATACACAGTTTGCCTAATATCAACAGCAAAATGATAGCAATAAAAACGATGTTTGAAAATTCCATTATTGCATTGCAAAAACTGTACTTGGGGACATGTGGCTCAGTGGTATGTGCTGTTGCCTTGTACCTCCAGGGTTGTAGGTTTGAGTCCCACCTTTTAGTCTGTGTGTGCATGGCACTTGTGTGCTTTACAAGTTCCCTCCAGATTTCTTGTACATTCCACAGACGCGTGACTGTGCCCTCTGATGGGTTGGCACATACCATTTTTTAGGCTTTCATGGCTTTATTTATTTCAGTTATTGATGCTAAAAATGATCATTTTGATTGTAAGGCCAGTGACCAAAACTGGCATCAAGGCTTGTATCCTTGTATGTTTTTTATATTGCATACTGACCCCATCTCTGTCCCGTGTTCCCACTGCCTACAGTCATGTCAGTCCTGAGCAGTACAGACACAGGTGTGCATGTGTGACATTCACTGTGATGGATTATGACTGGCTGTCCACCAACGACTTCGCCGGGGACGCAGTGGCACCCCTTAGTGATTTCTGCTGGCCAGGCCGGCCCAGTGCAACCAGCGCAGCTAAGACTTTACCGCCGGTCATCCTGCACTTGACCAGACAGAAACCCAGCGGTAAAGTACCTCATGTTCTCCATACTGGGGCCTTGGAGCATGTTATCAAAGAAGACCTGCAGTATATTTTCAGATTATGGTAAATGCTGCAATTTGACTGTGTAATATAAATCCCCCTTTTCCCAACTCAGAGAAACCCATTGTCAAAATGTTAGAGGCGAGGACTGGGGACAAGGAGGCACAGGAATTCTCCAGAAGACTGAAGGAAATTGAGAAGTCCATGGAAGAAGAGTGATGTTCTTCTTGTTAGTGCATTGCTTGGTTTTCTACCCGTCACACTGTTTACTATGTTAAAAATATTATTTAGTATATGTGTATTTTCAAGTGTTCTTAGGAAAAGTAATACACAGAATCACTGGTCTTTGCTATGTAGATGAATGCTATCTAGCAATGTATTTTCATTCTTTTGCTATAGTATATTTAATAATATGCATATTGCTTGTGCGGAGAGTATTCTCTGTAAAGTCTTGTAATTGTGTAATACTGTTTTTACCTGTTTCTATTTTCTGAGACCATGGCTGAAAAATTTAAATTGTGAAAAGAAAATTTGTTCTCGACTTCCAAGTTTGGGTGTTAAATATTTATTATTCAGTCGTACTGGGTTTCGTTGCATTCCCCCCAGTTTTATGTTAGCTGTTTGAATCAAGAAGCTCTAGTTAACTTGTACTTGTGACCTTGACTAAGAACTATATTTTATTGCAGCAGTGATGAGGCGGGGTCTGTTTCCGTGATGTTTTAGTTGTTTTTGCAAATCCTAGTCTGATACCTTTGTGACATTTCTTCTTAGCCTTGGAAGGTGCACTGTCTTAAGTGGATATGCACAAAGATGCAGTCATCCGTCTGATAAGACTTGAATAAATACATTCATGTAACTGTGAGATCATGTTTGCATTTTAGAAACACAATTTACAGGGTTTTATTTTATTACCTTTGAGTACAGTTGCTTTGGCCTAAAATCTTACATTTTGCACATCTGCATAAATAAATGGAAGCTTGCAGTGAATCTGAATGCTATCCCAGGAGATTCATCACAGGGCCCATACACATAAAATAGTTTAGTGACAGCAGTCCACAAATTGTACACAAACACAGGAAGATTATGCAGATTCCCCACATGTAGAACTACAGATGAACACACAATCCACAGTGTAAGCATGTCATCACTGTAGCATCGCACAATGCATCAATAAAACTCAGCCAATAAAAAAGCTTAGGTGTTTAACAGTTATAGGCAAAACTTGTTAACTGTCTGCCAATAACATAATAAAATTAACAGTAAAATGCCTAAAGCAACATTAAAATAAATTGTTCAGAGAATACTGTATTTTTTCAGGCTAATAGTATTTCATAATGCAATTTGATTTCATCCACATGACCCTGACCAGAATGTGTGGTTAGATGGATGGATGGATGGAATTTGACCAATTTGTGAAACACGGTACAACCTATTCTGAATCTCAAAGAACTCACCTTTGAGAATGTCCTGTTATAAATGATACAAATGTTTCAATTTACATCATGCTTTATGTTACATACATCTTACTGTTATTGGTAGCACAACATAAATCAGAAATTCACTATATTTAAAGAAAAGCTATTTAAAAAGCAGTGTAATCATACCTTACCATTCACTTGTAATACCTATTTAACTATGCATTTTTTTTGTTTACTGATTTACCAGGTTAATATTATAAACATTAACAGCTCACCATCTTTCCTCCAATCATTAGCCCATTTTATTTCTTGCAAATCTTTGTTTGTGTTTCTTACACCACACGTTAAAACACATGCTCTCGTTTTTTTTAACCCCACAGGAGCTTTGGTTACGTTGTGTGGGATTCACAATATTATTAAAAACAGCAAGCTTGCAGAAGTCTTGCATTTTGTTTTCTTAAAAGCTCACTTATTGGATTTTCAAAAATTTTATTTTATTGGTGTTCCTTTTTTTTTTTTAAAAGTCTTTTTAAAAGTATGTTACATCGTTGATACTATGCTATTGCAAAATAAGCTTAATGTTAAGACTGTCTCTAAAATGAAATAAATAAGCTCTTATGAAAAGCAGAGCTGAGATTGTTTTTATTCATGTTAATTTACATGGAGGGTGAGAAACAAGACTTCCATACTTTCAGTACTAGGAAATTTTCTCCTATCAGATTTTTTCTCCTTACCTGAATTAAACAGACTGCTAAACTGATGGAATCGGGTGCCATAAGGAAAGATCTATGCTTTGTTTATCAATTATTTTTCTTTGATTGTTCATTTTCAGAAATAACTGCTTACATGTTTTTCATAAATTTTCATAAAAATATAGTCATGACACAGGTCATTTACAGTTGATCAAAATCACCTATACCCCATAAGTTTACCCTGATTATATGAATTAGTGATGGAACAAATGACGCTTTAAAATCTGTGGTTGGTGTGAGGAGTATCCCAAACTACCAATCAATGCTGGGGCTAAATTTCAATTGTCCAATCACTAATATGAAAAGGACCAGGAGTACAGTAGTCACAGCTAGGTGTCCCCACTGCCACAGCTATCAATTCCACCCTTCACAAATTACAGTGAAAGAGAAAATTAATTTGAAGGTACCATCTTAATTCTCTTTGATGGTTTTCTTTCCCTGTTCATCTATAAAATTCTTCAGGTGTTATTCACAATGCTGTATTCCTTCTTTTTGCAATTTCCAAGACATGGAGTCAGGATGGTCAAAATGAAACCATGGTAACCAAGTGTTTCAAAACAAAAAAAAACCATGAGAGGCACGACGCAGAGAGGAAGCACTCAGTCCAGCTCTTAATAAATCAGGCAATTCACTGATTGAACTGTTGACTAAATCAAAGACTGAAGGCTGATTCCAGAGAAAAACATCCATTGTGAGCACTAGAAAAGATTGCTGTATAGATTTTTGATTTCGTTTCCAATTTAGTTCATTTTTTTTATTCATTAGAAGCAGAATTCACCATCTAACATATTTCACAAGCTTTTATTTTCAAAGTAGTTTTTTTCCCACAAAGCCTGTTCTTTTCAGTAAAACCACATATTAAATCAACATATTTCTTGTGAAAACTGCATTGATTGCCCAAACCTGCCTGAGCCTAGTTAACCAAATCTGTACAAGACATCTTGGTAAATCATTTTTTGAAACCACCCTCAAACAATAACATAACGCATAAAGTCTTTACATTTTTTTTTTCAGGAAGAAAAGGCAATTATACAGAAAAACGTGAATTGGAAATAGATGTTGAACCGCAACAGAACAGAAAAAAAAAATCAATATGAATTTATTTTGTTGGATAAAACCTTAGATATAGACTTGTGAGATTAAGCACACTGAAATAGACTTTATGACTTCATGATGGGCCTCCAGGCAATGTTACCTGTATTCAGATTGACAGTGGTAAACAGCACGTTTATACAGATAACTATACAAAAAGAACAACTCTCATCTGCTTTGTACAGAGCAACAATTGACCAGTGAACTCTTAAGAAAACAGTATAGAATGAGGAATTCATTCAAGATCATGAGCTCTATGTAGATGATGTCATGTCCCTATGTGAATTATGTCCATAAGGCAAAAACCTTTTTAAAGAAGTTCTTCTGTCCCCTGAACTGACTGGAGTTATTTCTACTCTGCCAATAGTCCTCTAGACCTGACAGTTTCCAGTTTGCACCAGCATCAACTGCCTTGCAGCATCATGACTGACTTCTACTGGATGAGTTCAGAGGTCAAAGAATCCATAGTTCAGTGGTTGCCAGCTGAAAGCAAAAACGGGTTTTCTGTTTTTAACTGCATGCCTGTTGATTTTGATAAGGTATTTTTTATTAGCAACTCAATAATTATGATTGTTAAAATGACTATTGGTTGTTTGCCAGCAGTTTCAGTAAAATGTCTCCCCAGGGTCAAGGTATCTGGCATCGAGACTACAATCGGTACATTTTCCAACATTTAAAAATCCACCTTGGTTGTTCACACTGGAACAAAAAATATAAAGTCCCCACAATCTGAGGCATTATAGAGGAGGATTCATGTAGATACGTAAAACGTGTCAAAGAAAATGTCAGAATTGAACAGTCATTGGTTTCTTACCAACACTCCAGTAGACTATCCTTCCTAAACCTCTGGTTAGAGACCTGGCATTCATTAAAAAACACGAGTTTTCACAAGTGGCATGACTTTTTGGAATAGCCTGAGCTGAATGTGAAGCATGGTCTCCATCATAACTAGAGAGACCTTTAGTGAATATATGAGAACTTGGCAAACAAACTACCTGCATGATGACTGAGCACCATCTAAGCCTCATCCATCTTGAATTAAAGGCAGAAGAACTTCCCATCTTTAAGCCTCTCCTGGAAGCAATTCAAAACCAATTTTGCCTCCACAATTACTTCAAGGATAGATTATTTGTATATTCAGAGAAATCTTTCTGCACAACATTGTTGTACTGTTATTTTTGTACTTATGGCCTTCCTTTATGTTTAATAAATCTGACCATTCTCCTCTGAACTGTCCAATTTATGAGGTTCCTTTGGTCACAGAAATGCCATTGACTGGATGTTTTTGTTCATCATACCATTTCCTGTAATCTCCCAGGAGGGTGGCTGTTTCAAAGATTCTGGGACCACCATGTCTGGCACCAACAATCACACCACGTTTAGAATCACCTACGTCATACATCTCGGCCATTCTAATGCCTAGTTTTACGGAAACTGAAACTCTTTATCCTGCCTGTGTGGTGCACGTATTGAGCCACATGATTCACTGTCGGGAGAAGCAGGTGGTTTTAGTTCACAAGCAGGTGTACCTAATAAACTGGCCATTGAGCGTAGCTCCTAGTGACACAAGAAAATAGAAATCATAGCTAAACCTAGATGGCTCATATGTACAGTATATCCCGGTAATTTAATCACCGTTACACTGCTAAAGTCAAACTCAAACCTTCCCTTGAAGTTAACTTGCAGAGCTCCCTGTTAACCCTTTACTTCCTGAGTGATGAAGCTGTTCTTATTAACACTGTGATGCTATGCACCTGTCTGCTGACAGGAACATTGTAAAGACCAACAGATAGCTTTAGTCAAAACCTCACATTTTGGCTTTTTATATATACAAAAGGCATGCTGTTCAGGGTGCGGGTGCAGGGGAGGGGGCCGGGAGGCGGGGCTAGCTACCATCTTCAAGTAAACAATAAAAGTGAAATCTGAAGTTGTAAATAAATATTCTTCATCACATCTACTCTCTGGGAAGACAAACTTTTAGGACCATACTCACTATTTTTGACTGAGATTGTTGAGCTTCTCTCCAGCTAAGATGTTAACATTCATTAAGACAAAAATGTAATATTATTTCATTTTTGATGCAGACAGATACACTTGGTAAAAGTCTTTCATCACTCATTGAGTCTGTAGAATTACACCCACATACAACTGGCCCAACAGACATACATAATCACCCTTTAGACCTAATTGTCACTTGTAGCATTGTCCAAAATGTGATTTTTTTCATATATTTAAATCAGTTGTTTTAATTTAATTTAAATTATTTTTAACTTTGTACTACCCTAAATAACTTTCTAAAAAAAGACTATTAGGATATGGAGTGTTCTTAACATTTATTAATGTCAATGTCATATTTACTTCAGGTAACAATGCTGATGATGTCACAAGAATTGCAATACAGTGCAACATAGTAGTTAAACAGGCCCTAAAATTAAAACTAGTCAAAACTACTAAGCGCTAATAATGGTTTACTCACTTCACACATGCTTTTAATGTAAATGATATTATGAATATCCCTTAATTGATTGTTTTCTAGGCTGTTTTTAACTTGTTAGCTAACGGTGAAGTGTGGTGTTAAACTTTCTCATGTTGAAGCAGCCCTGGTGAAAAGACTTTGCACCGCCTAAAAATAAAACAGAGGTATGGTTTCATTTAGCCATTCTGCTTCCAAACAACCAACTGTCAAGGATCTCAAAAAAGTTATTATCATGTTTGCTGTCTAGCCCTGAACAGAAAAGCTCCCAAAATACAAAACTATTAAAGCATAAGCGAGCACAAGACCAAACATGAGATATAGCTATTTATAGATAACATATATGTAATACTTCCAAAAGTTTTGATGAAAGTGGATATGAAAGTTATGGTAAAAAACTAGAGAACAGATTTTTCCTGGGGCTAAGAAAAACAATGGCTCTCTAAAACATCATGAAACATCTGTTTTTGGAATTCAGAGACAGTCCCTAAGCTGAGGCAGTCCCTGAGTATGTGTCTCGTCTAACAAACTTGGCTTCCAGTAAGCTGTTGAGGAGCACCCAGGATGTGATGTGCTCAGATAAATTGTCTTGCTTCAGAGATCTATCAGGAGAAACTGGCATAATGTTAGCAAGTGCACCCCAGTGCGATACAGCATGGAAGTAAATACAACCAGCAGGGTTAGATACCACCACTGACGCATCAAAAGGGGAATCAAGCGGTTCAGAGGATATTCATCATCCTCAAAGCCTTGAATGCAATTAGGTGCTCTTAATTACATGCGTAGGCAATTGTGAAAGGCTACAGCAAAACTTAAAGCAATGGCATCATTTCCAGATGTGCATATTAGCATCATTAAAAAAAAAAGTCAGATGTTGTTAGCCACATGTCATGTAGAACAAAAGGCCTTTTCAATAAATTGACATTTTTTAAACCTCAATCCATGACAAAATGCAAAGAAAATGCAACCTTATAAAGAAAATGTGTTTAAAGTTTATTTATGCTGTCACAAGGGAAAGCTATTTTTGAAGCTTAGCCATAAAAATAGAAGAGAACCATTATATGAAGCTCTGTTGATGCGAAGCAGCATCTTGTAGCGTAAGACAGTCCTTGCAAAAGATCCATATGTTGAATTTCAAAGAAAGAAAATAATTTCATCAATCCACTAAATAGGGAAGGATTGGGTTATTTCCAGTCAACGTAGCATGGTGCCTTTAACAAAGGAAAAACAGTGCTGATAGCAGGGAGGTTAATGGACTTTTACCAAATCTTGGAGCAATCTCTGAGGTCTGATACAAGTAAAAATCTTTATAAATTTTGCTGGACTATTTTGCTGCTGCTTAGTAAATTGCAAAGTCCAAATATACTTAAGTTCAATGAGTAAATAAAGCAACACATTATATGCTCCATTATCTGCCTGCTTTGCTCTAGCCTCTATTTCCGTGACCTGTCTGAATTTATGAATTTATGTCTAAATCTTACATGAACTTGTATTTCTCAGTGGTAGCCAGTAGAGAATGAGCTTCCTCCTTCAGTCTGATTTCTCCTTGTGCGAGGTAGTTGCTTAAATGCAGCACTGATTTACCTGCAGCGAAGACGTCGGTAATGTTAACATCACCGACAGTTCGCATTGTTTTGCGTATGTGATTAGTATGTGATTTCGTTCCTTTTTTCACAAAAATATATTATGGACTTCACAAACCCCCCTGGAACACCAATAGTTTCAGACACTTTGGTTCATGCCTCATTTTTTTTTATTTATTTCCCTGTACGCACACAGGGACACATCATAAATAACTGATAAGCTCGCTACGGCTATGATTAGTTTCTCCTCCATTATGCTTGGGAACTGCCTGAATGGAACAAAAGTTTACATGCTTTTGTTCTGTGGAACTCTTTAGCGGAACATTTCTACATTCCGATTGGTTGCCGCCGAGCCGCGTCATAGCTCATTACCATGAAGTTGACCTAGCTTCAACTTCATTTTGACACTCTCGCCTCCCAAATCACAGCGGGCTATGCCGCTGCTCAACACCTGATGACGCGTTCTCCCATAGAGAATGAATGGCTTCCTGTCGCTTTGACGTTCTCGCTGCTCGCGGTGTGAACGTACCATTAGGCTCACTCTCTGGGGACCCTGGAACCAGGGTTCTGTAAAGCACATTGTGACGATGTGCAGGCAAATAGGAATTCCTTAGCTTTTGCATATACGATGCTGCTCCCCATGAGTTACACAAGCAAGAATGAAGCTCAAGGTCAAAGCAGATGGTCCGTCATTTACCCACCACCCCTGGAGCAGCTTTTGGAGTTAAGGGCATCGCTCAAGAACCTAACAGTGATACGGTCACTCTGTCAGCTGTGGGATTCAAACTGGCAACCTTCCAGATACACTAACAAAATCTTAACTTGCTGAGCCACACATGACCCCATTGATCAGGGGTGTCAAACTCGGGTCCTCAGGGGCTGCTGTGGGTGCAGGTTTTCATTCCAGCCAATTCCTGCAATTACGTGAACTCCTATCATTTTATATTTACTCTCAATAACAGACCTAAAAGGGAGCTTGACTCTCCAGAGTTTGTCGAAGGACATTGAGTTAGTTCGGTAAAAAAAGGTATTACCTGCAGTTTCTTTGTGGTCTGTGTCAACTGCTAATTTTCATAGTAGTGGACACACCTTAGGTCATTGCTGCTCATTAGGCCCTAAAGAGCACCAATGACTTAATTTGTGTTTCCACTGCTGCGATAATTAGCAACAAATGGAGAAATGAGAGTGATATTAATAAGCAACATCTTACCCTTTAAAGAAAAATATTTAAAACATAACTAAACCCTCCTGAGAATATGCTGATTGACACAGTAAATATGGAATGATGGAGGGCATGATTAAATGAGATAGGGTTCACTTAAAAGCAGGAATTCTCTGGAACGAAATCCTGCACCCACAGCGGACCCCCAGGACCAGAGTTTGACACCCCTGCCATAGATGGATAGAATGAAATTTAACTGAAGTGAACTGCTGATTTGTTCAAGTTGTTTTCAAACAGATTTAACTGTTTGAGGGGAAGAATGCAAGATACAGTTATTGGCCACAAATTAACAAACTAACGACAGATAAACCTGACAGCTTGTCACAATCTTCCCCTTAATACTGGAGTAAATGTCCAAATATTTCATGATCATTCTCATTTTTCCGTTTCTCATAATGTTTCCAACTAAAAATGATCTTGGCTGTCTAAGACATTGACACCAAGAGAAAGAAAGTATTTTATTAGGCATTTAAGTGAGATCAACATCCAAGATGTCATCAGATTCCTTATTTAGGTCTCTCAAATTACAGTCCTCAACAATGGGATGGTCAGTGTGAGTGTACTCTTCTCTCCCAGGGTCAATTCTACACCCAGCAGTCCACATTAAGTGTCAGCAAGTTGTTCCTTTGATGTCTTTGATGACCAGCACTATGCGAACAGGGTGTTCATAACCACTAGCAATGAAAAACGAGGAATGTTGGCCGTTACTATGGTCACGCTCTCATAGTTCACTTGGAGGTCAGCAAATGTTCCCAGCTTTCCCAGTCTCATGAGATATTGGAAACTGGTATTGAACCTGGAATGCAATGCAATTAATGCTATATAACCAACCAAACTAATTTTATAATACTTTTACCGTGATACTGTTAGCAATTTGACAATCACTCATTCTGTCCATAGAAAGGCCTCAGGGCAAGGCAAGGCAAGTTTATTTATATAGCACATTATCATACACAGAGGTCATTCAATGTGCTTTACAGAGATAAAATAAAGAAGGAAAATTAAAACAATGTATTTAAAATAGAATATACTAAATAAGATTAAAACATTATTAAAAAACAGTAGATTTAAAAGTGAGGAAATTGAACATGATAAAAATAAATTATGGTAAAAATGCCATTACAGAATAGAAATACAGCAGAGCTAACAGTTTGCTAGGTGGAGCTGAAAGCCTGGTAAAATAAGAATGTTTTAAGCCTGTCAGCTGGTTCCATTTAAAAGCAGTGTAAAAGCTAAAAGCTGCTTCTCCATGTTTAGTCTTTACCTTAGGCAGGACTAACTGACTTGTTCCTAGTGATCTGAGACTTCTGTTTGAGCCTCAGCTCAAAGACTGTGTATTATGCCATTTTTCAAGTAGAATGTTGTGTCCTCTGTAGATGAAAAATAGTGTGGGTTGAAACATTTATTTCTTGGAGACACTTAAAAGGCATTACTGAAAAGGAAGTCTATTAAATCTGTCATTGTGTATATTAGTGATGAATCAATGATGCAGTTTAAGTTGGGCTTAGCCGGTATTGAATCACTGCAGAAATCCAACCAAAAAGTCATTCATTCATTTAGGCAGCGTGCCAGTCTGTGTATATCAGGGGCACCGTGCCCCTTTCCTAGCACTGGAACGTGAGGCAGTGAAGGAAGGAAATTGACAAAACCTGGAAAATGATTATTTCATTGTCAAGGCACAGGTCTCACGTGTAGACAACTCTGTGAGTTAAATGATACTGAAAAGATGCATTTAACTTCCAAGGAGATGCGAGATCTCTTTCGAAAATTTTCTTTTCGGCATCAGCATGTTAGGAGAATGATGGTGGTATTTTGGTGTCTTTTTCCTCATTCAGTTTCTGTCCCCCAGGAGATGCAGGATGCTTTCCGAAAAGGTTCCGTCTGCCGGGACCTCGTGCTATTTTTGTCTCTCTGATTCTTGTTTGTGCTACTTCTATATCCAAACCGAACAGAAAACATGTATTTTCACAAGTAAAACGAAACAACACTGCTGTCTTGAAACATTTGTTGAAAAAACAGACTCTACAAATGAACGGATCTACCTTATCCTCCTCCAAAAGACTAAGCTTTAACAAGTTCGCGGAAGCAGTGGAAATGCATCCATGACCTTCCAGCTTGGAAAGACAGTAAAAAGAAAGGCTTCTTTATTGGTTTGTACAAGCAGAATCTGTTTCATACTGTGCCCAGCATTTCAATACATCCGCCTAAGTTTGAACTTCAACTAGCGTCCCAGGCTGTCAACACAAAATGTCCAAGCTAAAAGTCGTGACTCCATGACACAGTAGGAGAAGGCAAGGCAGAAAACCATGACATAACACAGAGATGCGGACAAAATTTCTAAACTTTGCCCGTTATCCCCATTCCCCTGAATCTTTGACTTATTCAGGATGACTTCTGTCAGAAATAAGCAGCTTTCTGTGAGGAAGGCCTGTGGCCTATCTTAAGACAATTTTTACACTCTCCCTTCTTGTTAAACTCCACTTTCACATTGTAGAAGATGCAAAGACAGACATATGTAATATGTACCATAAGATAGTAAAACTGACAAATCCAGTAACAATTAACCCACAGAACTATAAAAGCAAATGATTGAAAAGTCCATAAAAAACCAGTGGTTCTTCCTGGTGTTTTTCAATGTAGAATGAAGAGATGATGAGTAATAAATTAGTTCCAAACAAACCAGAATAGGTGAAGTGAATATGGGTCCTGGCTAAAAAATGATGTAAGCCTAATAAACACGACACAATACAGACAACAAAGCTGGTGTAAACAAAAGACAGTGAACATAACATAACATAACATAACATAACATAACATATTCTTTCTTCTCCTCTCCTCTCCTCTCCTCTCCTCATTTTTCCACTTGACTTAGTATCAATCCTTTCATTCATTTTTATCTTAAACTTGAAGAGCCGTGCACATTCCAAACATAAACATTCACAAGTGTAAGAGAAAGCCTAGAAACACCACCAAACTTCTCAGAGGAGTCCTAACACTTCTAGGCTCAGCTGGTACCCCCCTGAGTGACCCTAGATATAGTGCTTTTTTAAAGTGCACCTGGGCCAATAATACTGTCATTTCCACCAACCCCACCATGTGGAATGAAAAAATTGCCAGGGTTGAGATGAGAAAATCCTGGCTTGTATTTCTGCAATGGTGGCAGGGAGTTTGGGGCATCACACAGTAGGATTACTGGCTCTCTTGGCATCCCCACCTGGCAACCACCAGCTATCACTCATCTCTTGGCAAGATCGATGGCACTGGAAGGAGATGCTAATCAAATGCACATAAAAACAAACAGACCATTATTTTATTATTCTTGCACTTCAAAGATATAGGATCACAATGTCTTTGCTGTTTCCTCATAATCTCAAGAATGCCAGCATTAACCCACACTAAAATATTGCATTCCTTCTAGAGAAATAAACAATACAGGTTTTAGTCCTCTTCCTAGCCTTCCCACTCGTGTGACAAGAAATGAACACAGATCTGTGAGAATAAACATTAGTAATGGGACAAATGAGGCTTCAAAACCCATCAAGGGTGAAATTATCCTGAACTAACAATTAATAATGCTGCTAAACGAGATTAAATGAGACTTCAAAACCCCACCAGTGACACAACAATCCCTTAACATCATCATTTTCATTTGGCTGCTCCCGTCAGGGCTCACCACAGCGGATCAACAGTCTCCATCTCCTCCTGTCCTCCGCATCCAGCTCTGTCACACCAACCACCTGCATGTCCTCTCTCACCACATCCATAAGCCTCCTTTTTGGCCTTCCTTTTTTCCTCTTGCCTGGCAGCTCCATCCTTAGCATCCTTCTTCCAATATACTCAGCATCACTCCTCTGTACATGTCCAAGCCAATGCAATCTCGCCTCTGGCTTTGTCTCCAAACCGCCCAACCTGAGCTGACCCTCTAATATACTCATTCCTAATTCTGTCCATCCTTGTCACACCCAGTGCAAACCTTAACATCTTTAACTCTGCCACCTCCAGGTCTGCCCCCTGTCTTTTCATCAGTGCCACCATCTCCAGCCCATATAACTCTAACTGGTACCTGTCTGTTGCAAATCACTCCTGACACTTTTCTCCACCCACTCCACCCTGCCTGTACTCTCTTCTTCACCTCTTTTCTGCAGTCCCCATTACCTTGAACTGTTGACCCCAAGTATTTAAACTCATCCACCTTCGCCAGCTCTACTCCCTGCATCCTCACCATTCCGCTGTCCTCCTTCTCATGCACACACATGTATTCTGTCTTTGTCCTACTGACCTTCATTCCTCTCTTCTCTAGAGCATACCTCCACCTCTCCAGGGTCTCTTCAACCTGCTCCCTACTCTAACTACAGATCACAATGTCATCCGCAAACATCATAGTCCATGGGGGCACCTGTCTGATCTCGTCTGTCAACCTGTCCATCACCATTGCAAATAAGAAAGGGCTGAGAGCTGATCCTTGATGTAATCCTACCTCTACCTTGAATGCATCTGTCACTCCTACCACAGACTTCCCCACTGTCACACTGCCCTCGTACATACCCTGTACCACTCTTACATATTTCTCTGCCACTCCAGGCTTCCTCATACAATACCATAATTCCTCTCTTGGCACCCTGTCATAAGCTTTCTCTAAGTCCACAAAGACATAATGCAACTCCTTCTGACCTTCTCTATATTTCTCCATCAACACCTTCAGAGCAAACATCGCATCTGTAGTGCTCTTTCCCAGCGTGAAACCATTCTGCTGCTCACTAATCATCACCTCCCTTCTCAACCTAGCTTCCACTACCCTTTCCCATAACTTCATGCTGTGGCTAATCAATTTTATCCCTCTGTAGCTACTACAGTTCTGCACATGACCCTAATTTTTAGTAAAAATCGGTACCAATACACTTCTTGTCCACTCCTCAGGTATCCTCTTGCTTTCCAAGATTGCGTTAAACAATCTGATTATAAACTCCAGTGCCGTCTCTCCTAAACACCTCCATGCTTCCGCAGGTATGTCATCTGGACCAACAGCCTTTCCATGCTTCATCCTCTTCATAGCTGTCCTTACTTCCTTCTTGCTAATCCGTTGCACTTCCTGACTCACTATTCCCACATCATCCAACCTTCTCTCTCTCTCATTCTCTTCATTCATCAACCCCTCAAAGTACTCTTTCCATCTGCTCAACACAGTCTCCTCACTTGTGAGTACGTTTCCATCATTATCCTTTATTACCCTAACCTGCTGCACATCTTTCCCAGCTCAGTCCCTCTGCCTAGCCAGTCAGTATAGGTCCTTTTCCTTCTCATTAGTGATCAGCCTCTCAAACAACTTGCCATACCCCTTATTTTTAGCCTTTGCCACCTCTCTCTTCACCTTACGCCTCATCTCCTTGTACTCCTGTCTACTTTTTTCATCTCTCTGACTATCTCACTTCTTCACCATTTTCCTCTGTATACTCCCCTGTACTTCCTCGTCCCACCACCAGGTTTCCTTGTCCTCCTTCGTCTGACCAGATGTCACACCAAGCACCTTTCTAGCTGTCTCCCTTACCATTTCTGCTGTAGTTGCCCAGCTCTCTAGTAAATCTTCACTGCCACCCAGTGCCTGTCTTAACTCCTCCCTGAACTCCACCTTACAGTCTTCGTTTTTCAACTTCCACCATTTGATCCTCACTCTTCTCCTCTTCTTGATCTCCAAAGTCATCCTACAGATTACCATCCTATGCTGCCTAACTACGCTTTCCCCTGTCACCACTTTACAGTCTCCAATCCCCTTCAGACTGACCCTCCTGCACAGGATATATTCCACCTGTGTGCATCTTCCTCCACTCTTGTATGTTACTCTGTGTTCCTCCCTCTTCTTAAAATATTCACCACAGCCATGTCCATCCTTTTTGCAAAATCCACTGCTATTTGACCTTCGGCAATCCTCTCCTTGACACCATACCTTCCCATCACCTCCTCATCCCCTCTGTTCCCTTAACCAACATGTCCATTGAGATCCGCCCCAGTCACCAATCTCTCTCCCTTGGGTACACTCTCCACCATTTCATTCAACTCACTCCAGAACTTTTCTTTCTCATCTATCTCACACCCAACTTGCGGGGCATATGCACTAACAACATTCATCATCACACCTTCGATTTCCCAGCTTCATACTCATCACTCTTTTCACCTCCAAAACACTCTTGGCATTCTGTTCCTTGAGGATAACCCCTACCCCATTTCTCCTTTCATCCACACCATGGTAGAACAATTTGAACCCACATCCAATACACCTGGCCTTACTCCCCTTCCATCTGGTTTCTTGCACGCACAATATATCAACCTTCCTTGTCGCCATCATATCAGCTAGCTCTCTGTCTTTACCAGTCATACTGCCAAAATTCAAAGTTCCTACCCTCACTTCCACTCTCCTAGGCTTCCTCCTCTCCTCCTGCCTCTGGACATGCCTTCCCCCTCTCCTTGTCCTTCGGCTTAAACCAACAATAGCCCAGTTTCCACCAGCACCCTGTTGGCTAACAGTACTGATGGTGGTCATTGTTAACCCGGGCCTCGACCGATATGGAAATCTCTGTTGTTGTCTGCATATTTGATTTGGCAAAAAATTTTACACCAGATGCCCTTTCTGATGTAACCCTCCCCTTTTATCCAGGCTTGGGACCAGCATGAAGGAATACACTGACCTGTGCACCCCCAGTGGTTGGGTTACATAACAATCCCTTAACAATCCAATTTTTTCATTTTTTAGCTTTTCCTATCCATTGACAATCACATCTGATTTGCTTGCTTTAAATCAATTGGGTTTCTTTATATAGTTGTCCCAAGGCTAGTAACAAGAGTGTGTCATGTAGTATAAGATTCCTGAAAAGAAAGGAAAACGACCAACCCGCCGTGAGCATGCTAGAAGTATACATTCCAGGGAAATATATTAAACTGTTATATATGCCAGAGGTAGACTGTTGTCAGGTCCATTTGAGAGCCAATTCTCGGTGCTGATCTCTGTAAGATCTTCTTAATTGTGGACCACAATGTCACATTTGGATCTGTAGGACTATGACCATGTCCGACTCAGATGGTGCCCACCCAAAGCATGGGAGGAAAACAAAGCATGCATGATCAGAACAGAGGACCACATGGGCTTGTACAGCAGCACAAGCAGTCATAATTACAGTGTGTTATGTAATATCGTGTGGGTAACTAAACTGAAGTAGAAGATCTGGCCTATCCATATCATCTTACCAGTACAAGAATACAGTTCCCTAGGGGTCTGTCTAACTACCAGTACAGGAATACAGTTCCTGAGGGGTCTGGGTATCTACCAGGACAGGAATACAGTTCCCTAGGGGTCTGTGTATCTGCCAGGGTAGGAATACAGTTCCCTAGGGGTCTATCTATCTACCCATACAAAAATATCGTTCCCTAAGGAACTGTGTATCTACCAGAACAGGAACACGGTTCCCTAAGGAACTATGTAATTACATCCATTTACTCTTTCATTCAGTATTCCTATTTATTATTTTTCTTTCATTGAAGCACACCTACAAACATCAGTATCAGAAATGTGTGCTTCAAAAGCTAAAACTCATTTTCATTTCACTCTGGGTTGTCACCAGGGGGCGTCCTCCCGGCAGCTGCTCTCCCCCCACACCGGTTCTATGTCACCTTAATTACTGCTCTATTTATGCCAAGTGCCCCTGTTCAGACCTCCCCCCGACCCTGAATAGGATAATGTGGTTTGGGAAATGGATAGATGGAGTTCTTATGTAGTACATGCTCCCATGAACCTTCAAGGGTGAGGACAGTTCATGGCCATGATGATTTTGGTGAAACATCCAACGTGCTACAAATGGAGCTATGGAGACTCATGGTGCAGATCACTACTAATGTTGTTATCATGAGCAGAACTTTCCCTGGTTCTACCAACCACCTGAACTTCAGTCCTTCTTACGGACACCTCACTTCAGAATATCCTGTACAGTTTTCAGCCCAGTCCAGGCAGTGTCCTATTCCTGCACTGTTCCTGAAAGTGCTCAGCTTGGAATGCTTCATGTTTGTGTCTTGTTCGAGAGAAAGATAATTCAGGTAGTTTCAGCAAACCCTGAAGACCAAGTCGTGATATACACATCTGCACAACATGTGTCAGAAGCTTGGCCAAAAAGTTGAAAATGAACATCCTACTATTCAGTAAACGCAGTTAAGAAATGGATAGTGGAATCTAGCAGATATAAGTGGAAAAACTGTCAGGGGAGAACCTGGACACAGCATCAGCAAAGCACAGGAGAACTGCAGGCCAAACATATCTGTGACATCTACACTTTAACTGAGTCCAAGCGAAGATGAGATCGTGCTGTCCACATGATATTTCCTAGATTTCCTGGGAATGTACTCTTGTTGCTAACTACAGAACAAGAATAAGAAAAGTCAAATTTTCCTTGCAATGTCCAGATGAGATTTTAAATTGCATGCATCACATGAGATATGAGGAAGCGAATCAACACTTCTGATACATGCTTGTGACACTAGCTAGGGAAATAACAGAGAATGACTAAGTTGTGGAATGGTAATTCCAAGTGATGATAGCAAACTCTCATTAGCCACATAGAAGACTAGGAACTTTGACAGCCTTGTACTTTTGAGTACATTTTGTAGTTAGCTGAAGATTAATGACAGGGGCTAAAAGTCATTTTTTCAATGACTATTTTATTTCTGCATTAATTTCTTCCATTACTGTTTGTCCAGTACAATGTCTCTGTGTGTCTGGAGCTTATCCAACAGGTATGGGCCATTAGGCCACATTGTAATACGAACAAAATCAGTTTTAACTAATAGCATACCATTTTTTTCTGTTTTAAAAACAAAGGAACAGAGGAATTTTTATCCTATAATTTTCCCCTCCTTCACTTCAGTTGTTACAGAAAAGTCCTGGGTTTTTCAGGTCTACTCTTTCAAGTACCAGACAAGCTGTAGCATTTGGGTCTGTTATCAAAAGCGTCTCATTATGTCATGCTGAGTCTCTTTGAAACTGAGAATGAGAAAAACACAAAATCAATCTTTCTGTCATGTTTTACTTTTAAGCAAAAACAAGCAATTCAGCTTGCCGTAAGTCTAAATGACACGCTTTCCTACCGGCTTCATTTTCAACATTGGCTACCATCCATCCACATCTACATCTGTCCTGTCATTTTTCACCTGCTTATCCGTAGCAGGTGCCCTGAGACCAATTCTACAGTAGGCAGGCTAGGGCACAATACTGGAGTATACTCTGAATTGGATGCCAGTCTGCATGATGTACTTAACTGGAGGACTCCCTTTCTGCTCACAAAGTGCTGTACAGAACCCTGAGCCAAACATTCCCAGAGAGTAAGCCTAAGGCAACAATGGTAAGGAAATGCTCTCAGAGCAGTGAAGAACCGTTGGGAGAAACCAGACTCAGGAGGGAAGCCCATCCTCCTCCAGCCAGTGCTGGGTAGGACAAGTTCGATGCAAATTCAAAGAGACGGTGGAACATAACAGACAGGTGGAGGCCTAAGGGAGCAGGCAGGCAGTCAGATAGATGGGTAGGTGAGGTGGCTCAGGCAGATGGCAAGCAAGCAGGTAGACCAGTGGATAGGCAGAGGGCTCCCTTGTGTTCAGGATAGAGTGCTGAGTGTAGCCAGCATTGGCTCGGAAGTCCACAGTCAGGTCGCCACAAAAGCAGACATAATGTAGAGGGAGAGGCAGGCTGGAAGATGTACAGCAGGAATCTCTGAATGCCAGCATTACAACAACACATGACCACATATGAAACAAGATTGACAGAACAGTTCCTCCTAAGTTGATTATGTGATCCCCACCCAGCTCCACACCTTAGACTGTCAGCCTGGTTGTGAGTGAGTAACTACCAACTACTAGTAATCACTCTTCTCAGCCTCCCTGGGAGAGCTTATGCCAGTATACTGGAGGAAACTGGCATGATGTTTAAACCTAGGTTTCTGTGGATTGTTTGTTTCATCATCTTCCTTACCAGTACAGGACTGTGATCAGCCTAGAGTCTATACCTGGAAACACAGGACATTGGGCAGGGGCGCATGGGATAACAGCTTATGCAAGTGCACAATTTCAGCCCCTGAGGGCAGTTCACAGACATCAACTCATTCTAAACGCCATATTTGTGAATTGGTGGAAGACCCCAAAATCAACATTAGGAGAACATGCAAACTAAGGGAAAGTGTTTCAATCCCCAACCATAGAGATGTCAGGTTATAGTGATACCCAAAGAGTCCAAAACAGGGTCTGGTGTCCCAGGACCTTTTCCCAGGATGCTCAGGGCACTAGATTACTGCATTATGGTGTGGAATATAAGTTGGTTGGGATAATATTTTTTACTGGACATCACATAAAACTGGATGCATTTTGTTATTTGTTCTTTAAATGCTCTTTGCTAAACCAGTCTAATGCGTTTGCCAAAGATGTGCAGGAGGAGTCTTAAAACTTCCTTTCAGAATTTGGATGAAAGTATTGTTTGTAAATAGTACTTTAATTACACCAGCTATGAATATCTGCCAAGGTATAAATGAAAATACTGTACATTAATTATCAATAGTTTTTATTCTCTGCCGTTGATGATATAATAATAACTTTTGAAATGAGTGGATTTATTGTTAATGAAACAATTTCAGTTTGTGTCTAAATGGTTCATCGTTCATTCAAAGCATTTTTAGCAAACATTTTTTCTAACCTGGACCTCTGATCCCCCGATCCACATGGATCCGAAAATTCCAAAGATTGCAATAGTGATGCTAATCATACATAATTACATAAAGAAACCTTCCAAATTCTGTAGTGTTACTGAAATGAACATCTGAGAAGATTTAAGCGAACCCAATTAACTCTAACCTTAAGTAGGTAATCAGAGTTGTGTTTAATGTTTGAGTTTATCTGAGGATACTTTGTAAAAGGATGTTCCCTTGGTGGGCCGGCTTCATTAGAGGAAGTCTGGGAGCACAGCTGAGTTCATTAAACCAACCAGTGAAAAGGCAGGCTTTATAAGTGTCTGTTTCATAATAGGGGTTTGTTTGTGTGTGTGTGTGTGTGTGTGTGTGTGTGTGTGTGTGTGTGTGTGTGTGTGTGTGTGTGTGTGTGTGTGTGTGTTGAGCTCATTCAACAAGTCTGTTTGACTTAGATAGCATGGCGGTCAAGGTCAGCTCCCTCTATTTTCCACTGGGTCACCTGTGGCTGAGGCAGGCTCCTGTCTCTCCACAATACCTCCTATATGCTCTCTGTATCACAGTAAAGTATCCATGTTACCAGCATAAGAAGGGCAAAAAACTTTTATTAAATAATAAAAGTATCTATTTGAAGTCAATGAACATCTGCAAGATAGATATATGAATTTTTGGTCGCTATAATTAAACTTTTATAGTGATGCTGCTGTTATTGTTCTTGTCTTCTATGTGGTTAGCAGCCATTTATAACATGCTAAGATTGGTTCAGTCTGCGTGTGTACATGTACAAGTTGTTTATGAATGTACAGTATGTGCTGCATGCGTGACTTTGCATGTGTTGACACAGCAACAGTATTATTTTCACGGTCCCTACCTGATGAACAAGTCCAGGCCCTCATTGTGGGACAGAACGGTAAATAGATGGTTCTGAGCAACGCTGATGTTTGATAAAAAGGGTCAGAGACAGCAGCCTACTGGAGGTAGCCAAGCTCCACCCATTTAAGCCTACTCCTTAGGGGGATGGCCATCTCTACTGGCCCCCACGACGAGAGATTTTCCTACTGCTGTGCTTTCATCTTTCATCTTTTTTCTTTTTCGTGACTATCAGTGGGAACACAAAGGAGTGACAGATGCCCCGGAGAACGCTGAAAGATACATCAACAAACACAAGGAGGCACATGCTGTGCCGACAGGTCACGTCAACACTGGAGGGAAAACAAAAGACATCGTTTTAACAAGGTCTACCCGAACTGGGGTAGGGAGAGGGAAAGACTGCAGTCTCGGAGACTTGATTTAGCAAGTAATTTAAATAATGAACAGTGCAGAGTATTCAAAACAATAGTTTCCATTGTTTTTCAAACCCACACATTGTTCGTCCGTCCATCCATCCATCCATCCATCTTCCAGCTGCATATCTCAGGCAGGGTCACATGGGGACTCGAACCCTATCCCATGCGCCACAGGGTAGAAGGCAGGGGGACACCCTGGACAGCATCCCAGCCCAATGCAGACCCAAACATTGTGCATTTAACAGTACGTGCAATTATTGAAGAGAATGAGACCAAATCTCTTCCATTGCCTAAATCTGAACATGCTTTTACAATATCTTTGTAATGATATACTATAGATAAAAAAAGGTTACATTTCACCATTTGATCTTTAATACCCTCTTTGCCATCTAAGACCAAAATAGATGAACTAGATGCCTGCATCCGTTTTGTATTTATAAAAAGGACTTTGCAAGGATTATTTAATATCATATTCAGATGACATATTCTTTGTTGTTCCTCCACATGAAATATGAAACATATAATTGTAAAAATATGTAAAAGACACAATGGTGTTTCACAGCTATTGATTACTTCCTTGGTGGGTCTGAGGGTTTGGATATGATCTGTTCAGCCCTTGATGTTTGTCATGCTGTCCGGTTTCAAAGAATTTCTCTTCGCAGGTATGCATATATACACGTGTGAAGAGCCAGATTATTAGTGGAACACCTCTAAAAATATTAAATTGTGATGTTGCTAGTATGGCAAATCTGAAACAATTCCTTAGCTCCTATGTTTTATGAGTCAAAAAAGATGTGCAGATTAATTAAGGGTGTTTTATCTGTCTGCTGTTTATCCATTTTTCTTTTGTTTTGTTTGTAAGTGCATGCAAGAAGTTGCCTGCTGGCAAAAGCAGCCAACTTCTCAGTCTACTTCAATGAGCAAAAACTGAAAGTTTCTTCCATGCAGAGAAACGTAAACATTAGTGACAGGTAATTGGTGGCCAATATGGCAAAGGAAAATGACTAGTAGCATTTTAGTAGACCAGTCTCCCTATTACCAACCAATTATTTCCAAGTTTCTTCTGCCACAGATATAGCACATGTGCCACCTAGAGAGCTGCAGAGACGGAGGAGTTAAAATGGTCTCCACAGGCTTCCGGAACGTTGGCAAAGTTCACTGAAAGACGAGCTTCTGGGGCTATGACAACCACTAGGTAGACACGCACAGGTGTTGGATCCATCTCCCTAATTGGCTCTGTGTCGTAGTGTGCCTGTGACGAAGGAATGGGTCTAATCTTTCCTGGAACCTCTTGTGAACAAAAGACAGCTACAGTAGCACACAATGCTCCAGTAGGTTCAGTTTCAGACTTCTAAAGGCTCCTAGTGTCTATTTCAGCTCACCAGAGCTGTCCCAAGGATCTATTAATGTCAGTCCCCCAACAGGCTCCAGTAAGACCGTGTGTTGGAACACACAACAAAGGCTGCACGCTTTGTCTAACAGACACATTTACATCTACCACACAAAGGCAATTCAGATTCAGTGTCTTTTTACCCGACATTCCAAATCTGGCTTTCTGCTTCAAAAATCTCCTTCTTGTACATCAACGCAACAACGCTACATCAGACCATCACATAAATGTAAGTAAAGTTGGTTTCAAAAGCCATGCTTTAATTTTCCATGGGCTCATTGTTAACAGGCAAAAGGCTGCCGCTACTTCCGCCCTTCCTGTTTTACAGAATAGTCGTCCTTTATTCACCCTCATGGGGATACAGGGTCGTTTTCACATATCCCGTTTCTGCCCTCCTTGTGCAAGTGGGAGCAGGTTTCGGGATGAGAACGCAGGGTTCGCCAGCACCCGGGGGCCCTGGAGCAGTTGGGTTTAATGGGTTTGTTCAAGGGCCCAATGGTGACATGGTCGTTCTGCTAGCTGTCTAAATCAGACCAGCAACTTTCCAAACAAAGACAGCATCCAAACCCGCAGAATACCACATTGCCCCAAGCCTCCAAGCAAATTCACAGGTCGACTCAATCACGTATTGCTCATTGTCTCGGATGTCGCATCCAGAAGTGCATGTTGTACAAAAACACACAAATCAGCACTCCACACTTCATTTGAGGCCTAAATTTTTGTTAGCATAATAAGGATATTATCTTATCTACACAATAGGACCCTTTCACAAATGCAGAAACATTCTGTTCAGCTAACAACAGATCAATGGGCAACATTGTGTTGGTCTGACTCATCTTGCATCTTCCAGCAAGTTTGAACAACAGTTTCCTTGTTTCTTCAATGCCGCAATTTTTTTCTTCCGTCCAAGCATACAAGCTTAGTTAGCAGCTATTCATTAACTAAATGTTGTTATTGTTGTTGATCGAGGCCCCGAAAATCCCTTCTCTTTTCCTCTCCGCAGAACTGTACAGTACACAAGCTTGGATTCATTTAGCAAAGCAAAAATGCTCATACTTCTATATTCAATGATTTTCTGAATTGTGATACAGTAAAAAAAACAGTTCCTGCAGCTGAAACTACAAGCTATGAAGTGATTCAATGGATAACTGGCTCCTATTACCACATATTTGCAAACAACCCCACAAACCATAAACCCCATGTGTTTTGCAATGGGTTGGCACCCCATCCAGGGTGTCCTCCAGCAACCCTGAAAAGGATAAAGCGGTTTGGAAAATGGATGGATTATATAAACCCCACTTAACACTCAATCAATTTTCTCCTTATAAGGGATAAAAATTCAAACATTTGCACAGCCTGGTTTATTTATTTACAATCCATGAAAATTTGAAATGGGCACCAATGCTTTTTAATGTAACAGTGAAATTCAAGCCCTATAAAGGTATATTATGGAGGCCGTCTTACTTTGATACAGTGCTTTTGTTCACTCCACACACACACACACACACACACACACACACACACACACACACACACACACACACACACACACACACACACACGCAGAAAATGCTCACAATTAGCCATTTGCTGAAAGGGAAGCATGAGCAGAAGCATTTTAATGCTACTCATTAGTCCTGGCTGTAACAGGACCAATGCTAGCAAGCAGGACTACACAAACATTCTCAACATATGGAAAGATTTTGCTGGAGGAGCTAAATGAAATGCACTGGACAACCATGTGAAGGACCTTCTGCGACTGCATGATCATCATGCTAAAGGAAAGAAAAAGCACGTTTGGCACAATCTCTGCAAACTTCAATAGAATATGAATCGATCCAAAGTCATACATGAGACCTTATATAGATAAACTGATTTTTATAAGTGAATGTGTTATGGAATAATTAAGAGGGCTGTAACTGTGCCCTCGCCAGTCAGAACCAGAGGGAAAACGTGGAAGCCTTGTGCAGGGGCAGAGATACATCTTTATTATGCAAGTCCATCCAGTAGAGGAACTATGGTATAAACGCAACCAGAGCCACAGATTTCACCTACAAGCATATGTCAGCCTGAAAAAAACATGTGTCTTGAATCTAATGTACAACTCAGTCCCAAAACTCAACATCTGCTTTCAAAACTCAAAACTCTTTCAACAGTGCATGTATGTCATTCCTTTTATGGGTCTATACAATTCCCAGCATGCCAAACACATGGCTTCCTTAACATTGTCATTGTTTTTTTGTATGTAACTCATATTTTTATTACATTTCCTGTCCTTCAACCAAATAGACACTGACAGAGTCAAGCTAATACTTCAATCCGAGATACATGTAAGTCTTCTGTATTCCCGAAAAACGGCATTATCTAGGATTATTATGGATTATCCATCTGATATTTCAGACGCAAAGAGACACTGAGCCCTACTACTGGTTTTGTTTTCAGGAAGGAGACTCCGATAGTTGTGATGCAGCTCTGAAATATGAGTGTATTTGCTGACAGGCTTTACAACCTCTACCATGGTATGGATTCACTCCATTATGTGTGCTGTTTCTCAGAATTCTTTTTATGCCTGACTTCAGACTGCTATATTTACACTTCATCACATATAAATGTCACATTGAGAAGTGTTTATAATGGCAGCCTGCCTGCATATTTCATTGACTAGGAGTTTCCTGCTGCAGGGAAGGCCCTGCCAAAACAGCATTATGAAATACAGTGATCTGCAGCACTTTGTGTATCAGTAGCATGCTCCACTGTTATGACAGTTGTATGATCCCCCTCTACATTTCTGCTTAGCGCCATGGTTCAACAGACCATGGTTCTTGACAACAGGTAAAGCGGCGTGCAACAATGCCACAAAAGTTGGAACCCAATCATGAAATAATATTTACATTCTCTCCAGAGCATCAAATTTCATAACCTCCAATCGCTTATATCCATTGTCATATAGTGGACTGTATTTTCTAGGACAGAGGTCAGACTGACCACAGTCAATGTAACCGTGCTTTAAAAAACAAACTCATGCACTTACTCCTTACTTTCCAGCTATTAAGAAAACCAAATGCAGTGTATTTGTTACTTGTGACCAGAATATGACCACTACTAAAGTCATCACAAAAAAATCACAAGAAAATGAACTTTTGAAGGAAATAGAACTTATGTGTCATTCAGTAATACTGATGTGTACAAGTTCTATATATGAGTTATAACATTAGAAGCAGAATGAGGTATCTTTAAATGTATGAAGGATCCTGAATGATTCCCCCTCCCCCGCGGGTTCTCCCTTCATGCCCGCTTGCTTTGCAATTTCTGTACACACAAGACCGGTTTGCTTGATACATTTTCAAGAAGCGCAGCCCTTCGGGTTACTGACACATGCAGTAATGTGACAGGATTACCTGGGTGGAACCGGCAGCACTGTGGTTGGCCTGGCAACGCTTTTGCTTCCTCACCATTCATTCGATATCCTATCCCAGAGCCCAGGTAGGCATTGGTTCCCCACTCTGTCAGGATAAGCCTTCGTCTCCAGGAATGAAGGATGCCTCGTCGAATATTCTCTTAATATTTTTCCTCCCCTTGTCGAGTATTCTCTTAATACTGTTCCTCCAAAGAAATCTTGTTTTCATAAAGGTCATTATGATGCAGTCCTGTCAAGTGCTTTGGGACAACTGTGTTGTCTAAGGGACTGTATAAAAATAAATCGAAACTGAAACTGGTAACATCCAAGCCTAATATATAACATTGAATAACTGAATGATTCAGGGACAGATTTTTTCGTGAAATAATTTTTTCTTTGAAATTAAAAAGATGACAAACTATGTATATTAATGATGTTGGCATACACTCATAATCATTTGCAATACTTTCAACTTGCACAGACAGAAATGAAAATATTTTGACTGCTGATCTATGCAAGGTTAAGGATCTTATGGATTTGAAAGATAAAGGGAACAATGTTGTAGTTTATCTGAGCAGTTCACGTAGTAAATGAAAATGAAGGCTATGAAAATTCAATGAGGGAACAGATAGATGTGATAATCCTGTAATTTGATACATCAACATTGAACCGAACATACGATCCTGGTTAGAATGAAGCACTGATGTCAAAAAATTTGCAGGGGGACATGTGATGCAAAAGGTTTCTGGGAATCTGGGAACTGATACAGCTGAGCATTAGCAAATGCCGGGGGGGGTACAACCCCTCCGTCTGTCATGTCGCCCATTAATTTCACACAGGAGGAAGTGGAGAGCTTGTCCAAAAGGACAGAAAAAATGGAGGGAGGAACCAAACACGCACAATTGTTTTACAAATATGAAACATTTCGGCTGAGTTGCGTTATGTTTCCAGCTACCAGAATCCATCTTTTTGGATTGTAGCATAACACATTCTAAAGCATTCATACTGTGTAAATCAGCAATTTTTATTATTTTTGGCAAAAATATACCTTTAGAAAATTGTAACAAAATATGTATTTTATTCTCCACTGCACCTGTTTCATGTACTCCTATTGTACCTTGTAATGCAAGCAACAAATCTGACTAAATTTCTAAATGATATACATTAAACTCAGACAGTAAAGTCAGGTAATAGTCATCCAAAAACGCTAACGAAACAAGTCATACAGTTGGAGAAAGTCATCTGTTAGCTTTCACACAGGCCTGCAACCGTTCAGCCAAAGATGATCAAAACTGACTCAGAATCAATGACATAATCACAAAATATACGTGTCATTTGTTTGCACAAATTAGTTGCATACATGTCATTAGTTGCATACTTCATTTCCACTCTATGTTCAGATTTGTAAATCCAGCCTTTAAGAACCTAGGATCAAATGAACATAAGTAATCCAGTTACAATCCAGTTTGATGATCATCTCCTAAATGCCTTTGCCTATCATCTGCTGCCATAATATCAAATAATTGATCACACTATTATATACCTTAACAATAGTATTTTCATTTGAGACATAATCATAATATTTGGGTTGAAAAAGGCAACCTTTTAGATATAAATGCATCTTTGAGTATATAGGCCTACACCTCATAATTGTAACATATCCTGTTCATGTTCTCTCCAACCGATGATTAACTACAGCTCACCTACTGCATAAATGAAAGAGGATCACAGCAAAATCATTAGCCAGATCTTTGTCATATTTCCGAGATTTATCTGTGCTTGAAACTTGATATCTGCTGGCTCCACCATACTTGTGCCAGGTACATTCCAATACTGTGAAAAAAGGCTCATTGTGCTAAAAATGCATCATATTCTTGCTGAACTTGCCAAGTGAGCGATTAACTGACTAGACTTACTGTAGTGATATGTCATTGCTTGCTGCAAGGGAGTATGACTCATTTAACAAGTACGACTTATAAGTGTAGGTACATCTGCTGAAAACCATATTGATTGTATTTTAACCTGTTTACAGTTTTCTATTTTCAGAAGTAGTAGTAGGATTACAGACTACTGAGTCACAGTTTGAACTGTTTAGCTACTTTATATTTGTATGACATGCAGAGAGGGTGAGCCTATGAGTTCAACTTGTGTGGTTTTCACTATCACATGATTGAGGCAGAGTCATGGTCTGAACCGGACAGAAGAGTCAGAACAGAGCAATCCAGAAGCTCCTCTCACTTCTGGAAACTGCGGCAGCAGAGCTGGGAAGACACTTCTGCTGAAACTTCTTAACCAAATGTCTCATGTTAGCAACACAAGGCAAATGGTTTCTATCTTTAGAAAGATTTTCTTGAACATTTTATTGTCATTTCTTTTGTTTTCTTTTTGTCATGTTTTTATTCTTTTTCATTATCAAGTATTTGCAAAAAAGTATATATTATAAAAGCATATAGCATAGTGGGTACACAAAAGATGAAATTGTAAAACGATCTGTAAGGAATAAAAAAAAAAATTATGTGAGCACAAATTCCAAAGATCTTAAAAAGTGTTTGGAATAAAAGTAAGAAATAGTAAATCTTGGTATCGTAGTTTTTCAACTTAGCTGTGCTGTTCTCTAATCCATAATAATACTTTTGCAGGTTTTTGTTTAACCTTGCATTCTTGTGTGCTATAGGGAACCCCCTTGTTAAAGAATAGCAAGGGATATGACATGCAGGAAAATTTTCTTGCAATTATCAAGCCAGCAAATACATAGCAATATGGAAAGCAGCTGACTTTCTGTCATTCTCTGGCAGTCATTATGTGCTTTCCAGCCATGCAACCTCATATTGTCATATTGTAGCACCGAGAGCTAGATTGGGCTTGTTAAGCTGATGTTCTGCGTTGGTGTTGAATTTGCATAATTCCCAGCATGCTCTTAGCAGGCAAGGTTTGAATTTCACTGGAGTTAAACATTACTTTTGCTCATTTGAATTTATTCTTGGTTTTTAATGTTCAATGTACTGTAGTCATCATTAAGTGTGCCAGCAGAACAGAGGAGATGATGCAGCCAGCCTTCAGCCTTCAGGACTGCATTTTGGTCATTTGAGCGGTCAGGAGCATTTGTAGGTTACTACCAGGTCCTGTCCAGCCACAGCTGTCAAGAGTAAAAGAAACTACAGGTGTTGCCGATGGAACTGCCAATGGAGAAGATGGGGGTTCTCCCTGGGTCAAGGCCACTGACAGTTTATAGTCATGCTGTTTGTGTTGTGCAATGCTCCTTCAGACGACAGATGGCATGGGTGCTTGTCGGTGTGCCTGGCTGATGCTGTTTTATGTATCTGGATGATCTGCTAGTGCACAGACTTTGATGGTGCCCAGTCCAGCAAAGAGGAAAGCTCCTGGACCATGTGGTAGACACTAGTGGCAATGAGACACTCCAGTGTTTCATAGGTATGGACTCATATTATGGGCAGTGTCTGTGGAGGTTCGCTGACACCTGTATCTCTCCACCCATCAGCAGCCAAGGGAGCAGAATTCTACTGTTCCATAACATGAGTGGGTATTCCAGGAACTGCAAATGGCCCTCACTACATCCACAGTGCTAGCCCTACCAGACCCTGCATTGCCATTTATCATTGACAGTAACTATGACATTGGGCAGTACTGTCACAGGTGAAGAGTGAGAAGGAGAGAGAGCTCACGTACTACAGCTGCCACTAAGTAAGCCAGAGCACCTGGTGAGAACTCTTGACTATGGTGGCAGGGCTGTGGCATTTCATGACTTACCCGTACAGAAACAGGTTTATGCTCCACACCCACCACAGGTCTCTCACATGGCTCCTAAACTTGATGAAGTAAAGGGCCAAGTAGAAAGGTGGCTAGAAACACCATTCTTGGTTTCTATACATCATCACACAGGGCGGCTGCACATACGTTGTGTACTGCAGGTTCTGTTCATATGAATAAATGCGTCACCAGGATGACTGGCCTGTAATGTTAGGGCTGTGTAGCATGGTGAGATAATTCATTTCCCTTAAGTTGATGTTCCACCCTAGTGTTGTTCATTTGATTTCCTCGCATGCTGTTAGCCCAAAGGGTTTTAACTATTTTGGATTCAAATGTTATTGTTGATTTTTTCAGTTCAGTGTTTCTTTTGAATATTCTGTTTAGTTTAGGTTTAGTGTGTGGTTAACGGTCTTGTGTTACCCACATTGAATGAGTCGCAGTGAGTGTACCTTCCTCATGTGTAACCATGAAAGAGATGGTTCAGGACTCATGCAGGACTGTAAGCTGCAATCTAAAGGAACTTCCAATATCACAGCATGTTCAGGAACAGCCAATTTCCTGATTTCTAATTTCCCGAAAAACACTCTGGTCTGACCTTTAAATCATCTGCCTGACTAATGATGTCCTTAAGGCCATGTACATGTGATTGACCTTTAGTTAGCCTGCGTAAGGTGCAAGGTAGGTGTGGATGTTTCAGGAGAGGAGTTAGGTCAGGGGACAAGCTCCTTTACTGACCTATTATTCATTTTTATGATAGAAGGAGACTGGGAGACTATGTCTCCTTGTCAGGGGTTTCCAGTTTAGTGAATTTTGGTTAGAGAGCAAAATGACTACCTTAGCAAAGGCAACAATAAAATTCCCCTTTCCGTCTTTGAGTCTCTGTCTCATGCATCTAGAAGAAAACGTTTTTCACAGTTTGACGATGCTACTTTGAACTCTTTTGAATATCACAGGCAGACTTCATGCAAGTCTTCTGAAGACCCGAAACTAGTTTAAGAATGGGAAAAATCAGAACCAAACTTTAGAATGGCTTCTGGATTGTTCAGATCTAAAAGCATGATGGTTCAGTACTAGGAGCTGTCCTAACATGACATGGCTGCAGCTAACTGACCTGACGTTATGGGGTTAAAACCGGGACAGAAGAAAACACACAAAAACTCAGGGAGATGTAGACAAGTGACTTGCTAAATATCTGTTGTCTTCTTTTTAGAGTGCAATAGCCAAGAGCTCAGTAGACAAGTGTGTGTCATTGGTTAATATTTTTTCTCATTTTGTAGCTTCTTTCCTATGTAGCTTTGACAATGCTTAAACATATAAGACAAACAAAACTCCATGCATTCAAAAACTTTTGACTGGCAGTGAATACTGCATATGTACAATATATATGTATAAAGTTGTTGTCATTATTTTTAAAAATGCAATTGAAATCTTACTTTATTATACCTATGTTTAAAGACTAGTTACAAACACCGCACTACCTAGTAGTGCCACCGCCCTCATTTTTTTTTATTATTATTTTGGCAGATGTTTTGATTCCATAGTACCATGATTTGTTTTCAGTGTCTGGAGCAAAGGCATAGCATTCTTCAGCACACAAAGCTTGAACACAAGCCAGCACAAGTCTCAAGCACCTTGACAGACCACACATAGAGCACACTTCCTGCAAAATTAGATGCTTATCTTAATGTCTTAAGCAAAGGAGGAGAACAAAGTAGAGAGAATTTGCTGTGATACCTCTGCCCAGGAAATGTATGCCCATCTGGGCATTTGCTATAAAGATCTTTCCATTCTGTTTAAGCCATGTAGTTTTCCTGCTTTTTAATTTAATTTATTATTATGCATTCTCATAGTGGGTGGCGTGGTGCCTCATTCCTACGGTTTGTGGTATGAATTCCACACCCACTCCACATGTCTGGAGATTCTATGTTTTCTGCATGTTGTGGGGATTTCTTTCCCCAGTCCAAGGACATGTGGTTGTATCACTTACTGCTTCTATATCAGCCAAAGTGTGTGCATGTGAATATCTAGCAATGGATTGGCATCCCATCCAGGCTGTGGCTCTCCCATGTGTTCTGTCCTCTGTAGGATAGCCTGCAGGTCCAACCCGAGTGATCCTGCATGAGATTAACAGGTGGAAAAATGGATGAAGGTTATCATTGCAAAATGATTTTTATCATAACAAATCAATATATTATACTATCAATCCCACATCTTCTTGTGGTTTTCCATCTAAACAATTAGCAAATATATCCAAAAATATTTGACATTTGTCCTAGAAAAATATACAGAATGTAATAATGATGCACATAAACATAACAACACAATATGTTAAAAGAGAATGGCGGGGAACTCTTTGTTGTGAATGTTGGTGATTTATAGGACACTACCAGGGCAGTACTGATGTCATCACGGGCAGAAGGCTTGCACAGCACCTACACAAAGCTGATCCAGAGTGAATCCCATGCTAAATGCCCCAGTTACACTGAAATATTGATACCGAGCTCCAAGTGTGAACCAATTATAGATCTGACCACGCAGTTCCAATTTAACTGTTCAATGCAGTTGACTTTAAAAAGCACAGATCCTGCTAAAATTCATTTCAATGACATGTTAACTAATTTCCTGAGGGAAAGCCCACCAAAAAAGAGAAAATCAAATATACAGGATGAAAATTAATGAACTATTTAAAAAATGAATATACCTGCCAGATACATATTCCTTTTACTGACCTGACACAATTACAGTATGTGGAGTTAATAAATATATAACTTTAGCAAAATTCTTTTTCTTAGTATGGTAATGTTGCCAAGGTTTGGCTAATATAATGTTGTTGACTTCTTTGCCGAGGTGTCTCAGATCTCTCTTCAATGTGCTCCAGTACTTTGATGATCATTAAATTCTACTATGATGGGAAATCCTGTACTGTGAGACTGCCAGAACATATGACATCATCGGTTTCTGTTACCGTTCCTGCCTCTGCTCCAGGTTATCATCACACATCACCTGTCAGCTCCTAACAGGAATTCCCAGTGCCCAGCTGTTGCAATGAATCACAATCAATTCAAGAAAAACATCATTCATTTTAACCATTTATTTAATATTTCCATTCCACCCATTTTCCAAGCCATTTATCCTATGCAGGGCAGTTGAAGGCCTATCCCAGGTAGCTTAGGGCGCAAGGTGGGGGTCACCGTGGATGTGTCACCAGCCCATTATAAGGGGCAGTCACACGCACACACACTACAGACAATTTAGAAACATTCATCAGCATGCCTTTAGACTGTGGGAGCAAACCAGAGAACCCAGAGGGAACCCATGTAGCATGGGGAGAACATACAACCTCCTCACATACAGAGATTGGGATTTGAACCCCCAACTCTGGAGATGTGAGCCACCATGCCCCCCTTATTTAATATTTACTTTGGAATATTAAGTTTTAACAATTACATTTTAAATTTTTTTAGATGGGCACATTCCCCCAAAGAAACATGCATTTCCAGATTTTATTAAATGCAAGCTAAACAACAGCAAGACAATTATGGCTCAGTCTAAACTTACATTACAGTGGTTTAGTAATTGATGGTGCAACAGCAAGCATATTTTTTTTATGTTGACTTGGCTGCCAAATGCAAAATCATCAGTGTGTGTCAATGTTCACACTCCACGATCCACCCATACGGCAAAGATTACTGCCTGATCTCTAAAGCGAGAGCTCCAAATATCAGAAAATTAAATTTATATCATAATAGAAGAAAGACAGCTGAATAGATAATCATTTGAGGGACTTTATCTACTTACAGTATGAGCAGTAATTACAGGTTGTTTTGTGTCTGTTATAGTTTTCTGGGGGTGTCGAGGAAAACAGTAAATGTCATTAAAAAAATCCCTTGTCCCAAATATCCATCAATCCGTTCCCCACAAATGCTTACCCCGCACAGAGTCATGGTGAGCCTGGAGCCAATCCCAGGAAACACAGATCCGGAGACAGGATGGAAGGGTACCAGCCCATCACTGGGCAAATATACACTCACACACTATGGGGCAATTCAGAGACACCAAACCACAGAAATTCATGTATTTGGACTGTGAGGAGTCTAATTAAGCAGAGGAAATACAATAACATGTTTTCTGTCTAGCAATCTTAAACTGTAAATAATCAAGTTGTGGAAAATCAACAACCATTTTCAGATGTTCAGGAATATATATTTGCGAATAACCTGTGAGTTTACATTTCGTTATTTCAACTTCATGGTGTCATTTCTGGCTCTGAGCACATGGTGGAAATTATTGCACTGAATGACATTTTATCAGGTTTTGTCTAAAATGCAAAGATCTGTTAGCATGCAAACACCAGTTTTAGAACTACCTATGTCATGTGACAAAACCCCTCAATATCCAAATAACATTTTTGGCCTTTTCGCTTGAAATTTTATAACTTTCAATACGATGTTTCAGAATGACAAAAAATAAAGATCCTGCCTTAGTAAAAAATATTAACATTTACAGTATATGTTGGGTTAATTTCTGCACAAACCACTGAAATCTTCCTCCACATCCATTAAGTGCTCAGCTGTCATTCACTGTTTCCATGGTTAGCAAGTATTTCAAGTTTTTTACTATTTTTTCATTGTAGTGGGAATGACAGGATTATTATACAGCAGTATTTCATTAAAAAACAATAGCAGGTGTCAATAACTTTACATTTTGTAAATAGTTTTATTTAGACTCCGATGCTTATGTAACATGTTGTAATTTTTAAAAAAGAAAATTTAAAAAAAAATAGTTGAATATTGAAAAGTCTAATCTGTAAATAACGATGAATTTCATGACAAAAAAGCATTTTAAAATAAACCAAAACACATGTTTATGATATGGCTCAAATAGATTATGGTCGTTTTATTGCTTCATAAACAAGTGAAGGCAAAAATTTTGAAATATAATTTTTTTATGCTCCCCTTGAACACAAAAACCACAGCTGAAGTATTACCCAGTATACATAAATAAATTAAAAACATATACATATACCAAATCAACAATTAAGCTAAGTATCGTCAACCCACCACTAGTGAATTACTTATCGTTTAAAAAGATCATGCATAAAGATTCACGCAGAATCAGCGGAGGAAGGTTATCACCCAACAATCTTATTTTTTTTTTATCAAGATAGATGTTTTTAAAGCCAAATGCAGAACTTTTATCTGAGCATAAGCGTTATTGTCACTTGAATATGACTTTTCCCTCCTGTAGAATACCACTAAAAAATAAAGTGTGATGTACTTGTATTCCAAGAGTGCTGCGTGACCAGCTGTGCCAAGTGGCCTGATAACTTTGTTCAAATGTGTCTTTTATGATGCCTTGTCGAGAGTCCCTGTCATCCATCTCTGCCTCCGCCCCATGCTGTGTAAGGAAGCGGAGCCAACCAACCAACCAACCAACGGAGCCTGACCGACTTTCGGTGTAAGGCAGTGGGGGCAGGGCTGCTGTCTGCTTCTTCGAGAAACGCAACTTCTGTTATGGGACGGCAGGCGTATCACCATTACGGTGGCGAGTGTGCGATCTCCATACACCGATCGTCATCGTGGAAATCGAGCGCAGGCAGATGTCGCTGGGAAGGGACGAGGACTCTTCTTAATGCCTCTCGCAACTCTGCAAGACCTTTGTTTTTTCAGGTGGGTCAGCCGTAGGTTCACTCGCCGCTCTACACTGACGGCGTTCGCCTCATGATGGACACTGAACCTGTTTAAGGAGCAGTAGCACTTGCTTGCTTTGTGACTACATGTGTGCTCAGCATGGGTTAAGGTCGCCGAGTTGACACTTTAGTTACTTTGTTGCCCGATACTGAGAGGTCGCGTTCCGCGTGATCCTTTTAAATGCGCTCACGTGTGTGTGTGTATATACACGTACGTACGTACGTACAGCGCGCGCACACACACACACTCAGCACCATGCATACTGGCATATTTGTACAATTCCTAACAGTTCCTCGTCTAAACATAACATATGAATACGTAAAGTGACAAATTGCTTGGCATAACAGGTTGCATTGGTCCTGACGGGCTTTGACACGGAAAACAATCTTTTCAAGACACTTATTAGTCCAGTTGTGTGTAGGCTTAAGCATTGTTTTAATTAGTTTCGGTCTGAAGACGTTTTTTGAAGTCGAAATATTTGTTAGTGATGAAGTTTGAACCATAAGTGTTTTGGTCTTCGTTAGCTAGGCCTGTCTTTGATTATTAAAACATTTTAACCATACTATGAAGTCTTCGCAATAGGTAACTTAACTAGTAAACGTCGAAATAGATATACAAACAACTGAGAACATTTACGGTAGATTGAAACTGAAATAAAACATGGGACCAACAAGTTTTTTTTAAAACGCCCTGAAGCAATTCCGTGTAGTATACTTATCCTCCCTGTTGGTATTATATAGCAAAAGCATGTACGTTGTTTTGCAGTCAGTAGTTGCTCGTGTGATGTACGACCATTGCAGTGTATAATCATTAATGAAATAATACATTTGCCTTCCCACAATGACCTTTTACAGAATCTCGAGTGATGCTTGCAATAAGTCTACTACCATGTGGTATTATCCCGTATTTTTGTCTTTAAAACCAAATAACCTTTGTTTGTTACCACAGATGATTTCCCATTTTTGTGAATTCTTTTAAAGCCTTTGTTTAAATATTTGTTTGGAATGGTTAGCATGTCCAGAGTTTGTGGTACAATGAACAAGCTAAACCTTATCTTTTTTTAAAAAAAAAAAAAAAAAAAAAAAAACCTTCGAGAAGCGAATGCTATAAAGGCTACCTCTTTGATAAAGCTTAAAACATAACGTTAAAAGAACGTAGCAAGGTGCACCTGAAGAAGTTCAGATTCAAGCAGGGACTTGAACTGCTTCAGTGAAATTCCCAGATTTAATGAAGGGGACTTTTTTGTACTCTACATGGAGAACTTTGAAGAAAATATCTTTATAAGCATTTCATTTCAAAGGACTTTTCATTTATGGGAGGTAGGCTAAATCCTATGGGTGAAAATCTGAGCAGGAACCAAAGAAGTTTAGACTTGATGACTGTCAGCTGATACATTATAATTTTAATTGCTTACTTAACTCTTTCATCCAAAGATACTTACAGTTTTGTGCACAACTGAATGTAGGGACCCATGCCGTAAGACCTCTTAGTTGGCCACTGCCTCATGTCCTCCTCAGTGGAGTAATTTTAGGTGGGTCGGCTGATTTTGAAGAACAGAAACGGCAAAGTGTGTGAATTTCCTCAGAATCCTTAGTTCTTCCACTGCCTCCATAACAATATCAAAACACCATTATTATTTAAATTGCTTCAGCTAATTCTGTGAGGCCCCCACTGTACGTGTGCAATGACCCGATAGGTGACTTAGCTATTAAAGTGACACGTGTACAGAAACAGCGGCCATCCGGTAGAACGTGCATTTTTGGCAATCCATAGGAGGCTAATTTAAAATGTAGCCCTGAATTTCTCTATAGTATTTCTATTTTAGTAAAGCATCATACATCTGTGGTAATAGTTTTTTGAGGCATAGTAAACTAACTACAGATTTAACAAACTAGTAGGAATTTGTGGAGTGTAACAGGAAACTGCACAATGTATTTGCTCCAGCGTAAAAGTACTCTTGCTTAGAATGAGCCCTAGGGTAACTAAACTCTGCGGGGTCCACATACGATCATTTTTTCCAGTTTCTTCTTAATCTGAGCCATACGTGTATCTCAAAAACCTAATGGATAATGTTACTGAGCAATGAAATTGAATAAAACCTTTAAAAATGATTTATAGGGATAAGATATTCAGTTGAAATGTTTTGAAAATATTTGTCTGCCATTAGTTGTGAAATACTATATGCTATATAAGGCTGTCTGTAATGTCAAAGAAACACCTTACTCCAAATCCTGTTCAAGACGTAGAGAGTTATAAACATTTTATTGGTTCAATATTGTGGGGATAATGTGTAAGCACAACTTCTCATAGTATACGCATGACACATCGAAGTATGTGTGCAATGCGGAGATGATTACTTTGATTTAGTTTTCCTGGGTGTAGCTACTTCAAACTTTGGGTGTGAGCTATTTAACATACACTATGTATTCAAACAAAGCACTGCAGAATCTACTGTTTTAAGTGCGTGTTTTTCTTCCAGCGAATCAGCTACTAATCTCATTAACGTTGATCACGTCGTCTTTTTACAACCATGACTGAATGGTAGCTTTAAGATTTGCAGAGAAAGACAGTAGGAGCTATAAAAATTGAAACTCTAATGCATCCCTACGTTTTCCTAACCGCTTAATCTTATTGACGGTCGCGTCTAGAGTCCATCCGAGGCAGCCTTAGGGCACATGGCGGGGGACACGCTGGATGAGGTGTCAACCCATTGTAGGGCACAGTCACAACCACACACTGTGGAAAATTTAGCCACACCAACTAGCCTACAGTACATCGGGTGTCTTTGGACTGCAGGAGGAAACCTGTGAAGCATGGGGAGAATATGCAAACTCCACAAACACACAAAGCTGGAGGTGGGATTCGAACCCCCAACCCTGGAGGTGTGAGGTGACCGTGCTGGCTACTGTGCCTCCCTGAAACTCTAATACATTAAAACTTTAAGCACATATTATGCATATGAAAAATTTTAATCCCCTTCTGTCTGTTTTAAATGTCAAATGGATGTTTTCTAGTTGTTGATTTTTATGGCATGTTTGGAATACTGAGACTCTTGAATTCTACCTTATTAAAACAATGAAATATTTATTCCTGTAATTTCACTACATCGAAGTATAATTTGAAGACTGGACATCTCACAACAGGCTAATCTAGGAGAGAGATCCATGTTCATTTAACTTGTAGAATGCTGCTCCCACGTGATTGTGGCCTCGGATCAAATTTGGTTTAGTTGTATGTTTGCGATTGCTCGCTGAATGGGTGGAGAAAACACCGTGCTTACAAAGTTGGATTGTTTCACATAGTTCAGAAGATGAAAAAGTATGCCAGCAGGATCAATGAACTCTGACCCCCCACCCCCCCCAAAACAAAGAGAAACTACGGTATTATACATGTAAATAAGTCCTGCTGCAAGCAAGTTGAAGCTAATGATAGCAGATATTTGAAATAAATAAATAGGCAGCATTTATACCTGTTTTGGTCTGTGTGTGGTTACACACACACACACACACACACACACACACATAACTTTAGAGTTTATATGTGGAATGTGTAGATGTCTTTTGTATTTTTTAAAAACAATAGTAAAATGATGACGATGATTCTCAGGAATGTGTGGATATGCTGGCTTAGTGCTGTGTCAAACTCTTTGGGTGAATGGTTTCAGTAGAATCTACTGAACCAATGACACGACTGATTGCAGACATTCATGAACATGTAGGCGTGTGCAGGGTGCAGTCTCTTCCTGCATGTGATATTGAATGGGTCCTGTCAGCTCTGTTCAGGTCACGATTGTACCCAGCACCTTCCACTGGGAGCTTGGTTGGTTGAAAAGAGGGCATGGTGATAAGACTCAGGACTGACCAGGCCAGCAACTGTATGAACAATGTTATGGGTTTTCACATTACACCTTCTCAACCTGGGTTCTGTTTTTAAATGTTTTGAGAGAGCGGATTACCTGGAAAGATTTTTCTAGGCTAAATACGGTTCTTTGGGTTGGGAACTTCACATCTTTGAATGGGAGAGCAGCGTGTGTACAGCCTCTATCCATGGGTTATTTCACAGGTCTTTCAACTATGAGAACGTACAAACTGCGAAGTGTACATCACATTGTGCTCTACGATTACAGCACACATAACTTTCTCTTAATGTGCTGGAGGTGACGTTCATTCCAGCCACCTGATTGATTTGTTTATCTGGATCAAGTAAATCTGGCTATCGTGTCCAGTTAGTGCAAGTTGTGATCCAGCAGGTCTCATGTTAAGGTAACCTGGGATTCTGTAGGTTTAGGCACCCACATCCCATATAAGAAAAAGCATTGATTATAAAGGCCCTTCACATTTGGCCTCAATGAAAACATACAAGTTATTATTACTATAATTAGTAATAAAAATAATGCACACCTGTCCTGAAGCACAAAAATAGATACCAAGCTTGTTTTAACTTGATATTCAACATAAATTTACTGATATTGGAGCACACAAGTAATGCAGTCATCGGCAATAATTACCAAGTTGACCTGAACACGACCATCTTATTGATGGTTGGGCCTAATTAATTCAGTTTCTAATTAATTATATTTCAGCTCCATGCCATGAATCCTTTACGAATGTGTTTAGGTATACATCCATGTAACACTAAGTCATTAATTAAAATTTAAAACATGCTAAAACCCCACCATTCAGTACATAAAACTGATGCAGACTTTTTAGATTTTTTTTTTTTTTTTTTTTTCCTGGGTTGCTGTTCAGCCCCCTCAGTTAGACAGACTGACAACCTCCCAGCTCCCTGCGTGGTTGGATATGTTAGATGTAGACAGGTATTCTCTCTGTGGTTTTACGTCATTCTGGAGCTGGGACCCGGTTCAGCGTGCACATTAAACTGGGCTCATCTGGTCTTTCTATTAAAGTATGCTGAGACAAGCTTTTGTAAGTCGTCTTGGTAATGGGGTAGAATAAAATGATGGTATTCTGCACATTTTCAGTGTTTCCTGTTTATATAGGCATGACCGTGTTTGTCCTCCATGTCCGTGACCCCCAGCAGCACGCTCATAGCCCAAACACTATGCGAGGTGGAAGGCTGCAGAACAAAACGAGAAAGTAAATGAAATATTTTTCTAACTGATGATCTTTTCCTCCTGCAGTTGAATCGAGTACCTTGACCTGAAGCCTGACAGGAGCAGCGCTATGTGGGGCTGTGTACTTACAAATGGGACCGACAGCATTGTGGACCACCAGCTTTGTCAGGATCTGGGCCTCACCTTGTCTGTTTTGTCCCTCACCTACCTCTTCATTTGCTCCCCTGTGGGATTCTGCTACAACATGTTGGTGGTGGCGGTGAACCTCTCCAACATGGCGTCCATGACCATGCCGGACGTCTACTTCGTCAACATGGCCATCGCCAGCCTGCTGCTCAACGTGATGGTGCCCCTGGAGCTCCTCGGTCCCGAGTTCACCCGCTGGCCGGTGTGGCATTACAGTGATGAGGTTTACATTACGCTGCTCATCCTCTTCAACATCTCCTCTCTGGTGATCATGTACTCCACTACTCTTCTCAGCCTGGACTGTTACATCGAGCGTGCCCTGCCTCGCACCTACATGTCTAGTGTCTACAACACCAAGCACGTGTGTGGCTTCCTGTGGGGCGGCGCCGTGCTTACCAGCTTCTCCTCCCTGCTCTTCTACGTCTGCAACCAGGTCTCTGCTAAGATCGTCGAGTGCTCCAAAATGCAGAACAAGGAGGTGGCTGACACCATCATGCTGTTTATCGGTTACGCCGTGCCGGCTGCTGCCGTCTCCTATGCCTTGGCGCTTCTGCTGCGCATCCGAAAGCAGTCCACACCGCTGGATCAGGATTTGGGGAGGCTTGACCCCTCCATCCACCGGCTGCTTCTCGCCGCCGTGTGTATGCAGTTTATCCTGTGGACACCTTACTACTCAGTCTTGCTAGTGCACACTCTCTCCAGGCTCCGAGGGAGTTATGGTAATCGGGTAGTCACGGCGTTCAACTTCCTTAGAGGCTTGTCTGTACTGTTGGCTTTTTCCAGCAGCCTCGCTACACCTTTACTTTACAGGCAGATGAGCAGGACTTTTTCAGTGAAGCTTCAGAGACTACTGAAGAGACTGCAGTGTGGAGACCGCACATGCACCCATGAACACTCGGTGGTCCAGCAGGTGGTCTTGTGAGGAACGAGGGCACCTCGGAAATCTACCACTGAACTAGCTAATTGAGCACATGGACAGGAGGCTGTTACATTTTATAATAATACTTTGTTATTCTTACGAGGGTACTGTTCATTGGTTGGGAACAGGACTTTTAGTGAAGTTAATATTAATTTAATAATTATTATTTTTATTCCTTTTGTCTTGATGTGAAACCAAGGTTAAATCACAAAATCCTCTATACGATTCTCTAGGCCGCAGGCCAGAAATAGCTACAACATTTTTGCACACTGATTTTTAGTGCACACAATGTAAAACACTGTAATGTTAAGCATATCCTTACTTCAGATTTCATTAATGGGCATATACAAGATCAAATTACGGTTTTATTAAATTATTATTGCCATAGATTCCCAGTGCTGTTGTGCTCATGTTTTTCATTGTTGAAATCGATTTGAACTAGTGGGTCGTGGCTTCCATAATGTTAACTGGATGTGTTTCCTACACACCAGACTTGGAGAACCCAGTAACAGCGTTATTGTTTAAGGGTGGAAAGGTGGTGAAAATGCCTGGGAAGAAGGTGACTGCGTCTTACCGCTGTGTCGCCAAAGGGGAGTGGTCAGTGTCATGAGGCAAATCTGCAGCTCTGTGAAATGTCATGTTCAGTTTCGGGTTCCAAATAATCTGCAAAAACAAATTTCAGATGTTGTTACAACAGCCCTTAAAACAGGTATGCAAGGAGCCCTCTTAAAGCTTTTAACCCTTTGGTTACATAGAGGATAAATCACCTGCTGTGATTGAATGTAGGCCAACATATTCATAAAAACCCACATAAAATAAGGCATGTATAAACAGAAAAAACTGTTAAAGTTTTTATTGAGAGCTGACAAGAAGGGTCTTGTTAATCATTGTCTCAACTAAGATCAAAGTCCCATTGATTTCAGATCAACATATATGCTAGAACCTGACCTCATTCCTCAATTGAAATGCTCCAATAATGAAGTCTTTCTCCCACTTTGAAATGCCTGTGTACCTTTTCAACATGTCAGTACAGAAGTACGTAAAGGAAAAATGAAAGAGACAATGTATTATTGTTATTGTCAACCCACATAAAAGATCCAAAAAGTTCAATGTACCTTGGCAGCAAAATGGATTTATTTCTAAACATCACAATATTCCTGGTCTTTAAAATGTATTTATTTTAATGCAATCCTATTTACTTTTTCACGAGTTAAGATGTAAAGTATTTTGTGTATGTGATTATGTATTGAAACATGTATAGTGTATGTTAAATACAGTATTATATTTCAGAGATATATTTAGATACTTAACCTAAATTACAGCTGTTGAGTCAGACTGATCATCTAATAAACTAAAAGTATTCAGCACTCTTGTCCGGTATGTTAATGACATTTTTTTTTTTATTTTTTACCCACAGAAAGCAGCCCTAATTATATTTGGCTTGCCTTGCTCCATGAGTTCACATTGTTTTTTTGTTTTTTTTATTATTTTAAAACAGCATGTGTGCAATTGGTGCCAAACTCGTTTTTCAGTCTAAATGAGAAGTCTTTTAATAATGCCAGCAATACAGATGAGACACCACAGAAGTCATTTTTCCATAGAATAATGAGCCCTGTATGTCTGTCTACTGAAGAAGCCACAGTTGTCTGCACTGTAGAAAGACCCCATTTTGTCTCGGCCACAGCTCTTTGACTCGGGCCACCAGTTGTAGTGGAAGACATTTTTTTTTTTTTTTGGTGGTTTTCCCCCCAGGGCTGTGAATTTCAGGTTTTCCTTCCTCTAGTCAGAATTAGCCCAATATGCAGAAGTGTTTGTTTACGCTCAATATTGTACCAAAAGGCCTGGCTTTTCTTAGACTGTGAAAGCACATGTAAGTACAGAACACCATGTGTCCCCCGAACTCACAGCATGCTCCCTGGCTCGCAGTCACACCCCCCTCATGAAATATCAGTATTGCTGGCATTTTGTGGATTTTTCTCTCCATGTATAATTACACTACCTTACAGAACAATGCTGACGATGTGTGTATAATAAGCATTTGGAGACCTTTACTTTCTATGTTCAATGCACTGCTTTTGCCTAAAGTAGGGATAGTTAGAGTGACGATTTACCGGTAGACATTTTTTGTGCCCTACTGTGTACATCATCTCCAGTCTTTCTATTGTTTATGCATTGTGGCTGGAAACTCGCCTAACTCAAAAAAGTCTCACATAAGCAGAGGGCAGGAAGTAAAAGCTGATGTACGAATATTGCTGTGAAATTTTTTCAACGAACAGTTGTGTTAATTCCCACAAGTGCACAATTGATTTACCTTAGCATGTAGGAGGTTATATTTCTGTTAAATTTTGGTAGTATAAATTCACAAACATTGTGACCACTGGCTTCACAGTGGTCGAGTCGAAGGTCTCTGGGGAACAAGGTTAGGTGATTGCAGGGACTGGTGATTTGTACTGTTGTTCAGCAGCCACTCAAATCGCTGTTGTGAATTCAACACCCGCGGCTTGAGCAATTACGAACAGCGCATCCTCGACGGTGTGCCGCGACTTTTAATTAGCCCGTGCAGCAACAAAAACAGCTGCGATCAGGCTAATGGTTTTCCTGCCTGGGAGTTGTTGAATTGGTATATCCAAGAATGGACCCATGCTGGGTTGTTCACTCTGATGAACCCAAGTGCATTTTCAGAAATTTTACAAAGAAATGTGTCTCAGGCAAAGAAATAATGCTGCTCTGCTTCTCCGTTGTGATTAATTGTCTCTTAGAATTTATACACATTTGTTCATCTTAGTAGACGGACAGTATTCCAGACCATGAGTGTCATTAGATTTCGTTAGACTTAATTTAGACTTAATCGTAGACTTAATTTCGTTGTACCCGTTACAATGACAATAAAGATATTCTGATTCTGATTCTGATAGATTAGATTTTAGCTTTCACATATAGGGAATGTCACACTGAGGGTTAACACGTTGTTTTCTTTAGCACTGGAAGCAAGATTGTGACTTGTATGGCCCGGCAACTCAGTGGCTGCTACCTAGACCGAAAATTTCTCTAGAAAGCTTGCATTTTCTAGATTTTTTAATCTCCTTAAGATCTGTGGCAAACATTGTAATTGCGAAAGGAGAATTGCCACGCGGTTACATTGGCTCACTCCTGTCATCTGCCTCCATCTGTAATCCCCATGAGCACTCCAATGCCTAGCCCAGGAGTGTGTTTACTTGGGGAAGTGCAGTGAAAACAGCCCCCCCCCCCCGAGTCCACCGTCAGGGCCTGACAGGCCAGAACTGACCAGATGCCTCCTCCCAATCCTGTCTCTTTCATTTGACAACGAAATTCAACATTTTGTTTTCACTGAATGTGTTTCCAGTTAGAAGTGTACTAAAAGAACCAAGTCGCCTGAAGTGTAGATACGACTCTATGTGGATGCATACTCAGTCACCTCTCATTCCCCTTCGCTCTGCCTATTATGTCTGAATTCCCGGTGGAGACCGTCTGACATTGCCGTATGTCGTGTCTCTGATGGCTTTTATTCAGAGATGTTTAACGTAATGCTACAGACCAAAAAGCCCACCCTATTGCCGAGCATAAGCTTAACCCAATCAGTCTGTTAACATTTGAAACATCTGAATGCAATTAATGTTGATGTAGTTGTCTGTTGCACAGAATGTTGGATGAGTCGTTCTTGATGAGTATGTAAATAGTTTATTATTTTTTAGATAAATCGCCTGAAGTCACTAAATGGAACTGGATTGTGTTTGTCTTTTGGTTATTCACACACACGTGTCTATTCCCTTTCCCAGTGAGGGCTTCTACTAGGCATACCCAAAAAGATATTAACAAATAGCCAGTCATTTCAGTAAGGGCAGAGTAAGAAACAGTATTTCACAGTGCATTGGATTGTTACGCATTAAACAAAAAATATTGTGGTGTGTTTCTCTGTGTGTATGCCGGCTGATTAATTTCTATCATCCAATATTTTTAATATTATATGACTCTTAGTGAATGAACCTCGAACATTAGTTTCCTGTTGACGGTACTATGCCAACATTAGAACACCTCTAACCAGCAAATATGTGTCCTTCGGCTTTTAATAGTTATTCTTTTTTTAAGTATGTAAGTATGCACCAGCTACCATCACAATTATGTAGTTCCAGCAATTACACATTACGATAGGGCTCCATCTACTGGCGACACTGAAAATGTAGACACTTGTTCATAATCGTAGTAAGTTAAGTCATACCTTAACTTAGCTAGGGTAAATATGAAATGCTTTGTACACAAAATTAGTTAATAAAACTAAATAAAGCAACTTAAGAATACTTAAGAATATTGCATTATTTTCTTATGAGATCGGCAACATTAAAATAATTACATACATGTATTCCTATTTAACCCTGCAAAAAAATAAATAGGAAAACCGAGGTGTAATGTATTCTAAAAATATTATTAGGTCGTGCCAAACCATACACTACCTTGGTCCGTGGCACTTCCATGTTTTTTTCGTTAAGCAGGGAGAAAAACATTCCGGCACTCGAAAAACAACGGAATGAATCAAAGAAACACTGACCCCAACTGGCGAAGCGATTCTGAAAACGCGATACGTGGACCAATACATCCACGAAAACCATTAATATTTTATCTTTTCGTTAGTTTATGGGTTCTAGTAGCTCAACGTTTTTAAATCAATGCCATTCAGGAAAGGAGATGTCTGAGGTCTCTAAATATCCTCATGATTTTCCTCAGTGACTCTTATAAACACCAAAGGAACAAAACAGAAACCATCAGCAGTCATCATGTTTGTTCGTTCTCTTGAGGTTTAAAATAGCTAGAAATTGCCCATGCTTAACTGTGCCCAGGCATGAGTGCATGTGGTCTCTGTGGTATGCTTAGTACTTACTCCTAGGTGTCTTTCATTAATTAAAATCTCTCTCACCGCTGACTTGTGATGGCACACCGCTGACTTTAACAGGAGTCAGCTGCTGGGCCTGCTGTAATCTGACATTTAGAATGCATGTGTTTGTCTCAAGTATGATGTGAGTACATGAATACATCTTGAGAATTGTCAGCTTACCGGCACTTCACCTGGGGCTCAATCATAATATCATTATACCATTGCCATAAACATGGTATAACAATAGATCATAGCAGGTCATGCAAGTTTATGACAATTATCATTTGTCAAGTACCAGGCCTAGGTTTTATGACGTACAGTTATGACATGTTGTTTGTTATGAAAAATGTGTTTTGAATATTAGTGTTTTATGCAATGACATGACAGCTCAGTACAACTAAATTAAAATGGGATTAAATCTAATTAAAGTATTTGCTGGGTGTCATTTCCATTGTTCAGTGTAGGAAAGCTGGTTTGTTAGCAGACAGACCCAAGTAACATTAGCAACCTCCCAGAGTATCGTCTAGGTAGAAAAGGAATGAAAGACACACCCATGTTTAAGCTCTCAAGGGAATTCACTTGCTCTCTACTGGGGCGTAATTAAACTGGCTTCAAGGAAAGTGTTGTCACAAGCATATGCACTTAGTTGTTATAAATATCTACATTTTTGGTGTGTGACAATGGGCCAATGTATAGCTACGCAGATTTAGTGTTTCTACCTGAGGCTGGAAAGTTGTCAGTTCACATCCCACAGCTGGCAATAGTGTCCTTATGATTGCTGGGCTCTTGAACAAGGCCCTTAACCTGAGAACTGCTCCATGTACCCTATGACATATCTGCCTCACTGTATGTTTCTTTGGACAAAAGCATCTGCTAAACAAATCTGATGAAATGTACTATGTGTTTTGATTAAAATCATTTTTCAATTCTTAAAGCTGTATTTGTAACATGTAATTCAAGGTCAACAATTATAATGCTAGAAATCACAGGAAGAATCAAGTATATCCCCCTGGATAGTCTGAATTACTTTCAAAAAACAATGGAATATGCCATTTACATATAGTCCTCAAGCAGTCTATTACACAGCAGAAAATGTGCCTTTGAGCAACAATGCATTCTTAGAGATGACACAGATGACCAATTTTCTTTTTTAACCACATTGAAGAAGTGCAACAAATAGTTGGTGGTGTTTTCTCGCAGCAGGTTAGAGATATGTGCCACTGTCCAGAAGGTTGTGAGTTTGAATCCTATTGCTGGTCATTGTATATCACTCTTGGGCCCAGAAGTAAGGACCTTAAACTCACCTCCTTTTGGAATGCTGTCTACTGCTGCTGTCTCATTCCAAGCACTTCTCATTTGTACAATCAGGATCACAGTGGCTGGGGTTAAGGGACGGGGTACGGCATTAATATCAGAAACTATAACTGTTATATTCCTTGTTAATTTTGCAAACACAATACATCCTTCAGTGAGGAGTACGGTGTTTGTACATTCTTTAATTGTGACACTTAGTAATAACACGTTAGGAGAAGATTACACTGCAACATAATAGGTATCCTTAAACTCAAATATAAGTGATTTTTATTTTTTGGAGTAAAAGCTAAATCATTTTAAAACACCTTTCGTGAGTAAATTCTACCTACATCGCCTGACTGTGTGCATGACCCCTGATTGTTTTCTTTTGTCACCCCTTTTACCTGCTGTTTTGGATTTGTTTTCTGGTCTAACGGAATTCCTGATTTCTGATTCCTGCACCTGTCTTAATGATTGCGTCTCTGGATTTCACATTGGGTTACCTGCTACTTCGGAACCCCCTGGGTTTGACCCTGCCTGTCCTCAACTATTCGTGTTATTGTACAATAAAGACATCACCCTGCACACAGATCCTAGCGTATTCCTTACAGGGACAGAGCCTGCATTGTGCCTGCACTAATATCTGAAAGAATTCACTTTCACATGAAAGTCATTTTGAAATTATGTGCTGTGTTAAGTATCACAGTTTAACTTGTACAATTTCTGGTTAACCTCCTGTTGAGAATGAATGTTTTCAATCCTGTCTGCACAATATTTTTCCTGCCCTGTAATTTTTTTTTCCCCTAACATTGTTTTTCAAATTGATAAAATGACCTTTTGTCACATTTTCTCAGCCACTGCTTCTTGCGGTCACATTTTGCAAATATACATTTTACTCTCCTGCTAAATTTTGATCTGGTGTTTAGTCTGATTTCTGTTTTTTCTGATTAATGCCTGATTAATTCGTAGAACATTTCTGCACTGCCCATTCTAGTGGTGGTAAGGGGGGGGGGGGGCATAGAATTCCCCACCCAGCTAGAATAATTCCTTTACACCTTTCTATCCGTCAGCCACTGCTAGGTGTTGACTTTCAGATGTAATCTTTCTAGTCAGTCTCTATCAGACTGTGCAAAATAGTTGGCAGTTAATTAACCACCAGACTTTATATCCATCTTAGTGTATTGTAGTCTAAACTCTAACCCCAGTCCCCCAAGGCAAAGTCAGAAGCCATATTATCAAATGACCAGGTCTTCTGGAATGCTCCTGATTATTACAGCCTTGTGCAAAGCTAATATTCACCCTCACATTAGCATAATGTCAGAGATTCAATGAATGCATAATCTAGACACCAAGTGGGGCTGACTTCAAACCTGGAGGATTTCCAAATGCCTGTTCCTATCTTTTTTCAAAGAAAACGCAGCAGCTCTGCTAGAGATCAACTGTGGTGAGACTTGGAACTTGATCTTCATATTGAAGACTGCAGGCTAACTCTGATTACCGACAGAGCAGGTTTGCACTCTCCCCATGAGCTGCCCCCCTGAAGTGTGTAACATGGTGAACCAATAACAATCTTACATTGCTGTGATATTCAGGATACACTAAATATCTTTTCACATCAGATTCTCTGTCCAAACAACGCCTTCAGCTAACATTTTAATGTCTTCAGTGATAAATAATAGAAGCAAACTATATAATCTGTAAGCCTACCTGTAATTTAAATGGACATGAGCAGCACCAAATGGTTACTGTTGCAAGCCCAGTAAATAAGTAAAGCCTAGTAGGAAATCTAATTAAATCTTTGGAAAATTAAACATTCTGTATCAGTTTGGTTTTTTTTTTCTTTTTTTTTTTTTCCAACTGTTTTGATTCACTTGAGTGGTCTTCACAAAAAAGAAAAAGGCAAATGTTCCTAAGAGAAAATATTTTATCTCAAAGTTTAAAATGCGCATTCCTTGATTTCAGTGTCTTCTACATCTGATCATGCAAGTCTTTTAAGTACTATATCTGTCAAACTAAAAATTGTTTATCAATATTTTGCTTCTTAAAGAGTATTTTTGAAAGTTTTGAAAGTAAATTAATTTTTTCTTTTTTCTGAAAATAAACAAACTGTAATGATACAGTAAATGAATAAGAAGAATGCAATTTGAGTTAATTTACTGAGGTGAATTTAAATTCTGCATTCTCTCTCCTATAATTCAATTCCTTCAATTTCTATTCAAATTCAGGGTTAAAGATTACAGTTTCACATTAAATTCAGAATTGACTTCTAACCTGTACTATACAGTTCTAGATGAAAAGAGGCATATAATAAAAACCATGGACAGAAGTTTCTAGAAGGTGGGTGTAGTCACAAAGGAAATAGAATATTAAAGTAATGAAAGTAATAAATACATAGGATTGATCTAGTTAAAAATTTATAAATTATAATATTATTCACCACGAGCCTTGTGCCCCATGCTGCCCAGGACAGGCTTCTGAAGACAGTGCTTCTCCCCCTGACCCTGAATAGGATAAGCCATTAGCGGGATACTTTCCATGTTCCCAGTCCATGGTAGGGCTGTCTCTCTGTTCCAATCCATTCAGACACTCTTAATGCATTGACAATAGGATACTTTCCATGTTCCCAGTCAATGGTAGGGCTGTCTCTCTGTTCTAATCCGCTCAGACACTCTTAATGCATTGACTACAGGATACGTTCCATGTTCCCAGTCTGTGGTAAGGCTGTCTCTCCGTTCAAATCCGCTCAGACACTCTTAATGCATTGACAACAGGATAGTTTCCATGTTCCCAGTCCATGGTAGGGCTGTCTCTCTGTTCTAATCCGCTCAGACACTCTTAATGCATTGACTACAGGATACGTTCCATGTTCCCAGTCTGTGGTAAGGCTGTCTCTCTGTTTTAATCCGCTCAGACACTCTTAATGCATTGACAACATGTCATGTCTCTCACACCTGTCTACAGCAGTATCAAGTTACTATTCAAGAGCAATCAGTGAGTTTGAGGCCTGACAAAATTGTGATCCACACAACCAACTAACTTCTTGTTTGAATATTATACTATTTACATTTTCAGTTTGTTCACAAACAATTCTACTGTCTAACATTTCTTTTAAATTATATCGGAAAGCCATTGCTGTAGATGCTTTTGAATCTTCTATATTTACTTTTGAAAATAGCAAGTCATGGTAGCCAAGCTTAGATTAAAAATATAGCATTCTCACCTGCAGAATCTGGGGTTTGAATCTCGCCTCTCCTCTGCTCTGTGAGGAGTTTACGTTATCTCAGTGTCACATGAGTTTCCTCCCACAGCCTAAAGACATGCAGTTTGGCAAATTTTCTTTGGTAAATTGCCATAGAATGTGTGTGCCTGTGTGTGGACATGTTTATTATCATGTTGTGGGGGCACAATGTCTCCTAGAGGAATGAAAACCTGTTACTTTTTACCTTGTGGAGACATTGCTGTTAATACCTACTGTAAATGAACAACTGCTGAATAAAGAGGTTGAAAACACTTGAGCCTGTACTGAAACACTGGCCCTACAGTAGCTGTAACACAGAAATGAAAGGCTACACTCTACAAGAAAGGTCTGTCCTGGGTGGTTACTCTCAGGTGGTGATGGAACAAATGAGGCTTCATAAACCTGTGGTGGGTGGGAGTATGTTAAACTACCAATCAATGCTGGCATTAAATGAGGCTTCAAAACCTGTGTTGGGTGGGAGTATCTCAAACTACCAGCATGAAGATTGATAGGTAGTTCTGGATACTCCTTCCCACCATGGGTTTGGAAGTTCATGATTCCCATCACTACTCTCAGACGCAATGCAGGTGTTTCTGTTAGATAACTTTTATTTTTTTATACAGCTAGATGGAAATCAAGTGATATAAAACATGCTGTTCTGCAGAGATCAAACATATAAGACGTCTGTCTGCTTTTCAAAGTAAAACAGTCCTCAGTGGCAAACACAAGATTTCCTCTCCTCTAGTTTAAGCAGGAGACAACCATTTCACCAGGAATCTATGCTGAAAAACGAGGGACGGCGGGAAGCTGGTGCAGGGATCCAGGCAGGTGACAGCCAGCTCTGTATAGTGCTACAGCAGGACCACAAGGCGAAAACCAACATATCTGGAAAAAAGGGGCACTCAGAAAAAATGTTTCAGGGTTGATGTGCATCATGGCCATCTGGCTGTCAGAAGCTACTTCTGGTAGTGTATTTGTGGCTCTAGAAACAATAAAATATTTCAAATAAAGAAAAAAGTCTCCATTAAACATTGGTATTCATAGCACTTCCAGGACTTTCATTTTTTAGTTAGTTTCTCCATTTAAAATTGATGAACCTAGGATCTTTAACTGACCAATTGTTTTTCTATTATTTTGAAAAAAAATGTGTCATGAATTTTGTTTAAAATCAATGCTTTTCTGGACAGGAAAATGTCTTTTTAAAGAAACTCAAATTGATCCAGAAAATTATAATCCAAAGGTTATTTTAAACATTTTGTTGTCTCTTTTGCATGAAAAATACTGTTCCATGTTTCTAAACATAATGAGGTATAATTTCTGAAACACATTTCTTTTACAAAATAGTCATTTAACAATGCTGTCCCTGTTTAATATACTTTTTTAGTATTCCAATTAATCAACACATTGCCATTATTCAAATAAAATGAAAGAGTTTACTGATGCATTAACTTTCAAGTATATGTGTAAATTATACAATTTATACAATTATTTTTAAAAAGTCTAAAGAAATACATTAACCACACAGTGATTTGTAAATGACCTGTTTATATATGCATATTAATAAAATGTAAATACAGCGCTGTGCAACATTAATATCACAACTAAATCGGTCTTAGTTAAATCATCTTTTCAAATCTCCCTTCATATGGAGATTTAGTTTTTTAAAAATGGCAAGTTATAGGAGAAGCCTCTTTGGTAACAGAGCTCCATGTGATGATGAAAGTCCCAGTCTGCTACACAAAGGATAGGTGGAGGATGAAAAAAGGAGGGATGAGAGATGAAGAGGAGGTGCCAGGGTGGTGAACAAGCAATCTCACAGATGCTGGACCAAACAGAGTCTAGTGATCGGCTGCTAGTGGATGGATCTGGGTTGCTGGGTTGTGCTGTACAGTAGGGGGCGATAGGGAATAGGCCTGGGCAACATGCACCTCTGGGCATGGGGATTACAAATCAGGTGCTGCTCATTGGCTTTGGCAACAAGATGGAGCCAGGAGATCCACAAGCCACCTTCCTGGAAGTAAGTGTTCCCTTCTAGTGAATTCTAAAGGTGAAAAAAAGGTTATGCTTTCCAGCAAAGCAAGGGCAATTGTGCAGATTTATGTCTCTCCTTGGGCCGACCGTAATCATGTAATCCAGTCAAAAAGAGATTTACTTTAACCTGATGCCCCGTGTTCACTGTTGATTATAATACCTTTAAAAGTGTATGCACTACAAAGCTGCAAAGAAAATCCTTTTATTTAAAGGACTACAACATGACATGCAAGTAGAACGTGTTGACGGATGTTAAGGTTTCTTGTCAAGTAATCACGTAGTGCATGCAGTTAATTAATGAGTTCTTGTGTGTGTTTAAGTCAGAGCATTATAACTCTGTTATTCCACCCTGATTACTTTTAAACTTTCTACAACAGATGAAATCAGCTGGTCGTGATAATTGCAAAGATTTGAATTTTCCAGATCCGGCATCAGTATGAGAAGAACCACTCTAGTTCACCATACTTCCAAATTCCATATTCACTGTTTCCTTAAGTTCAGACAGCTTAAGGATTTCCAGAATGGATGTCTTTTGCCTCTTTTTTGCAAGAGGAATTTAAACTTGGGCAGTGAAACAGTTCATGAACGGGTGTGTGTGTCAATGTTGGATTTAAAAACAGATCAAGTTGACAAGGTGTCATTATCAAAATCCACCTTTCCAGCGGTAACGCAGGTGGACCTGGAAGAAACATATACATTCAATCATCCACAGCTGGACCAATACTCAAGCTCACAAGCCTGAAGGTATTCTACCTTCTCAGCCTTTATTGCGCTCGTCATCTGTCACACACCTCGTAAATCTTTTGCAAAGGATCTACCAAATATAATCCAGTCTAGCTCTGACTGCTCAAACGTCAAGATAAGTACAAACATACATACTGACAGACTGGCACTCTTCATTTCAATTTCAGTGTATTTTTATATAGTGCCTTTCATGACACAGTTGCCCCAAGGCATTTAACAAGAGTGTGTCGTAATCGTACAGCAAGAAGAGAAAAAAAAAATCTAGGGGTCCAAAGCAGGAAAAGATATTAGACTACTATACAAGGGGGAGATTGTAGTCCATTCCATCTAAGGGCCAGTTGTCAATGCTGAACTCGACTAAGATCTTCTCAATCGTAGACCATGATATCACACTTGGATCTGCGGGACTAACACCATCTCTGATTCAGATGGTGCCCACCCCAGACACCATCCAGATACGCAGAGAGGAAAAGAATGGATGGTCAGAACACATGCTTATGTCTTGCTATCAAACATGGAGGATCACAAGGGTATGTAGAAAAGCACTAGCAGCCATAATTATGGTGTGTTTTGTTTTAAGGTGTGGGTAAGCTAGATTAAAGTAGTAGGTCTTCAGTCACGGCCAGCATTCTATATATAGCCTAGAAGACTCTTCCATAATCTAGGGGCCCTGTAACTAAAGGCAGTTACTTTATTTACATCAGGAATAATAAGGAGACCTGAATTCTATGATGTAAGTGAAAGGTCTGGATGATAAACATTTATCAGTTTGGTTAGGAAGGCAGGTGCATGAACATTAAATGCTTTATAGGTAAGAAGAAGAACTTAGCGGAAAGTTATAGAACGTTAGTTCTGTACCTGACAGGGAGGTACTGTAATTGAGGAAATAAAGAACCGGGTTTACATGTTTGTACTTTCTAACCCTAGCAACAGTTCCAGATGCTGCATTTTGAATTTAATGTAAGGTGTTTAATGTGTGGTGTGTACTACCTGCCAGTAGAACATTACAATAATTTTGCCTACTATACACAAAAGCATAATTTAGTTTCTCAGCATTTTGAAAAGTGAGAAATCCTCCTTGCCTGGGAATGTTGTACGACTGTAAGAAGCATACTTTTGATACTGCATCAATGTGAGATCTGAATGAGACACTCATATCTAAAACAGCATGCAGATTGCCTGCCAAATTACTTTTGATAAAATGTATCGTCTCAGAGTTGAGTGCTGAAATTTTAGCATTCCTACCTGTACTTCAGCCTTCAATAAAAAGAAAAGCTCGTTTTTCCATGTAATTGGCAAGTTGCCATTAGATGTTTATAGATGTATATAGATTGTCATCACTACAGGAATGAGAGTTAGCATTGTGCTGTCGTGCTACATTACACAGTGGTAATATGTACAGGAAGAACAATATGGGTTTGAACACTGACCCCTGTGGCATTCCGAATAGGTGATATTGATTAATTATTACCATTATTATATATTTGAACATCCTGATCCTGATAGGATACTCCCTCCCACCACAGGTTTTGAAGCCTCATTTGTCCCACCAATAAATGTACTTGGTTTCTTTTATAGTTAAACATAATGTTAAATGGAATAATAAAATCTAAAAGAAAAAATCTTAGCTAGATACTTGGAAATGACTGCTTTCAATGCTTCATAACATAAAACGTTGTTGACACTGATTTCAAAATGTTGGAGGGCTACTGAAGACTGAGTTTGTGTATACATTAAATAAACTATCACATTGCTTTGATTTTCGAAATGTTACTTAAAATTACTCATTTTAGCAAATATGTCTTTACCCTGGTTTCTTTAATTTTACTAGAAAATCCACATTGATTAAAATAGATCTCTGCCTTATAAAAACACGTCGACAAATGAATTCCACAATAGTGGGAAAATGCATGCTTGCAATATCTTCTGTCCACGATCGCCATTCAGTAACCTCCCCTGCTAATATTAGAGAAATCATTTTCTTTGTTGTGGGTGGGTCTTCTGTAGACAAATTTTGCTTAAAATTTGAAAGACAGTATGAGGTTTGAAAGTGATAAATATTATGTTTTTGTTTTTGTACTATTTAATTATTTACACCATGCATAAACACTGATGGGTATGGAAATTTGGAATGACTTTGATTCTGAAAGTAATAGCAGTCCTGCGTGATTTTAACCTTACAGTGTTCAGTTAGTGACGAAGCTGTAAATGAGTGGAAATTTAAATGCTCCCGAACAGGACAGAGGAACTACTCTCTTACAGGTAGGGCAAAGAGGGCGGGTGTTTGGATATGTTATATTATCTCCCTTGCCGCTGTTTGTCTTTTAGACCAAAAATGGCACGTTTCATATACGCTGCGCGCGACGCTCTAATGTGTGTAGCAAACTTTACCAAAGATTCAGTAACACTGCAATGAGCTGAAATTTTGCGTTTGTAGGGGAGACGAACTTAATATTGCTTGTTTACAAAATTTAACCATAATATTAGCGGTAATGGAGCTGACATACGGTCGTGTGTGGTTACCTAAAGCAATAAAAGTTAAGAAATGAAACTAAATTTGACATGTACATTTCTTCAGACGTATATTGCGTTAATATTATTGTTAGAATTTCTCTATATATGCAGTTTCAAACACTATTTATTACAACGTATAGACTGTTCTTACAATATTTTAAAATTCAACAATATACACGTACAGTATAGTAACTAAGAGTGCTATACCGACTGACACGTCCGAAACGAAGTTGACTGAATTTCCCTAGCTGGGAAAAACTAAATATGACTTTATTCTGATTAATTCATATCTTTTTTTCATTGGTACCGTTGGCCAAGTAAAGGAAAAATTATGAAAAGTGACATTAATATGTTACAGTCGATCGACTTGTTACTTCGGTTATCGTAGAGTCACAGGTAGAATGGAATTCTCAGCTGAAGAGGAACTGCTCAGTCACTGTTATATTATACTGTCTGTATACACATGTGTTTTGTCTGCGACAGGACATGCAAATGTAATTAATCGTGACATTTAATGAATTTTTAAACCCTTTGTATTCATGTGTGACGCAAACTAGGGATTGAAAGAGGATTTCATTGACTCTGTTCAATGCATCTATTTAAGTTCCTGGCTTGCATTTTAAACCTGTTAAGTAAATTCACTCATGGGGTCAGGGGCTGCACGGTGGCTCACACCCCCAAGTTTGGGGTTGGAATCCCACCTCTGCTCTGTGTGTGTGTCTGCGTTTGTGGAATTTTCATGTTCCCTGTTATATGACTCATGGGTTTCCTCCAGATGCATCAATTTCCACCTGAAGTGCAAATATGTGCAGCCAGGCTATCTTGCTTTTCTAAATTACCTCTAGTACATGACTGATAATATGAATGTATAGGTGCTCGATGATAAATTGGCACCCTAAGGTGCATCTCCGCCTCATGCCATGTGTTGCCTGGGATAGGCTCCAGACCTCCCAAACGATATTGACCAGCATAAGTAGATACTAGATTGATGGAAGTAAAATTGTGCCATCCTCTAGCTACAAAAAACATAACATAGGTTGATGTAAGAAATTTAGCTCTGGCCAGAGTTCTGGAACTTGGTGTACTGGTGCAATGACTTCAGTTTGAAGTTCATCATTGAGCTCTGCTTGTTACTATGTGGCTTCATGAAAGCTGGTAGGTTGTTTTTTTCTCAGAAATAATATAAGTTTATGATTGGTCAGGTAAGAAATGATCAGTGCTTTGATTCTCTATAAAATAGATGAACAAGATTTGTTTATTCCGAATTACCTTACGTGAACCCTATGCCTTTAGACCATGGGAGCATACAAGACAGGATTTGAATCCGTACTTTAAAAGCCTGAGTTCATAATGTTATTCATTGGGTAATTATGGTTCCTTCCATGTTGCTTCTTACAGTGCTGAATTTTAAGGCTAAAATATAATATTTTGTAGACCCTAGTGGAAATGATAAAATGAAAGTACTTGAAGTGGTAACAGGTGATTGCAGATGAGCATTGTAAACATAAGTAAAGACAACTAATATACTTTTTATATAATGACGTTTCGATCTTATTTCCTTTCCAGGTCAGGTGTCGCCCTGTTCCCTTCAACAGCTGTGGCTTTGAATTCACATGCTAATGGCCAGCTCTGAAGGAGTCAGAGGTTGTTTGGGGACTCGCAGAAAGCAAAGTGTCCAAAAGAAGGAAAGGAGTACCTGAGGACATCATACAAGCTGTGTGAGTCCTTACACAGAAGATCACCATGACTAAGTCGCAGATGTCCTAATTTCTGGATTATTTTGTCCAACTAATTTGATATCATTTGATGAGCCACAGGCTAAATAAAAGCTTGATCATCTGATAAATATTGGCGGAGGTATACATTAATTCAAAGCCAGCTTAGATGAGAAGTCCTATTTATCTCAAGAACTTGGGTTTTTCACAGTTGCAAGATGTAGCAGCTGTAAAGCGATATGTTACCGACAATTCAAGGCATCCAAAACAAAGAAACAATCAGCATGGAAGTACAGCCATCTTCTGTTATTCAGATTTATGATAACGACACAGATAAACTGAACGCTTCATTGAACTTCAACACAACTGACCAGGCGAAGACGTCAGACGCCTACCAGTTCTATATCATCAGCCTATTCCTCTCCTGTCTTTATACCATCTTCCTCTTTCCCATCGGTTTCATCGGCAATATCCTCATCCTAGTGGTGAACCTGAACCACAGGGACAGAATGACCATCCCAGACCTCTACTTTGTAAATCTGGCTGTGGCTGATCTCATCCTGGTGGCCGACTCCCTGATCGAGGTCTTCAACCTCAGTGAGAAGTACTATGACATCGCCATCCTCTGCACCTTCATGTCTCTGTTCCTGCAGGTCAACATGTACAGCAGCATATTCTTTCTGACATGGATGAGCTTTGACCGCTATGTGGCCCTGGCCAGCACCATCAGCAGCTGCCCCCTCCGGACGATGCAGCATGCTAAGGTCAGCTGTAGCCTTATCTGGATAGCCTCCCTCCTGGCCACACTGCTGCCCTTCACCATAGTGCAGACGCAGCACACAGGAGAGGTGCACTTTTGCTTTGCTAACGTCTTTGAGATCCAGTGGCTTGAGGTGACCATTGGCTTCTTAGTGCCCTTCTCCATCATTGGCCTGTGTTACTCCTTGATCGTGCGCATCCTCATGCGAGCGCAAAAGCATCGAGGACTGTGGCCCCGGAGACAGAAGGCCCTCCGCATGATCGTAGTGGTGGTACTTGTCTTCTTCATCTGTTGGCTCCCTGAGAACGTCTTCATCAGCATCCAGCTGTTGCAGGGCACTTCTGACCCCGCGAGTCGTAGCGCTGCTACCTTCAGGCATGACTACCCCCTAACTGGTCACATTGTCAACCTGGCTGCCTTCTCCAACAGCTGCCTCAACCCCATCATCTACAGCTTCCTAGGGGAGACCTTCCGAGACAAGTTACGGCTTTTCGTAAAGCAGAAGGCCAGCTGGTCCATGTTCTACCGCTTCTGTCACCACTCCTTGGATTTACGCATTCCCGTCAGGAGTGAAGTCTCTGAGGTTTAACAGAATGCTGTGACAATGACGGAAGCTGGTGGAGAGCAAAGCATGAATCCTTGAGGATCCTATCTAGGTTTTCATATCTGACAAATTGTGAATGACCTACACTAACCTTTTCTTGGTTGTTACTGAGAAACCGCTCTGGATTGACAGTAATAATCAAACACCATAATTTGGAACAATTTTGCCAGCACTAGATTTATAAACAAAATAAGACTTTTGGATAATTTGATAAAGAAACTAGCAATAAGGAACAAAATAAAATAGACATCAAATGACTAGTACTATGTAGACATCACAATGCAAAGTACTGTACTGTATACGTAAACAAAAACAATGTACTACTGTACATTGCAACCTTGGATAACAAGTTCTAAATTCCACTCAAAGACAGTATCTTGCTAGCAGTTTCTAGGGTTCCCCTGCTTATCCATACTGATTATCAGTTTTGTTCTGAAAGCAATAAACAGCTTTGTAAGAAATTGTTCTTTGAAAGGGTTATTGCTGATCATCTGGGATTTGCACAATTGAACTAGCATATGCCAGATGGAGATGTAAGTAAATAGGATTTCTGGCATGGTCAAATTAGCTTTAAAGATCATGTTATACTGTGTTAATTTACAGAGGTTTTATGCCTTACACTGACTGTCAAGTAATAAGAAATACTATTTCCAACAGATTTAACAGCTAAAACTTACCTTAAAAGGTGGCCTTGTGAAATTATGTTCTGATTTTAACTGGATATGGATAATTGAGCATTGTCGTTATAATTGAGCTGATCCTTTCACTCTGTCAGGGAAATATTTAATAGTAGTCACTGTCAAAGCATATAAACTAACAAATGTCTTAAGTTCAGAATATTCCCTCACACAAACCAAAAGTCGAAATTAAAAATGTCTTACTTTGAATATATGGATATCTGAATATACAATCAAACTAATGTTATCTAAAAATATGTATGATCAATGAGAGAATGTTAAATTATTAGCTTAGCTGGACAATCTGAACCATTGAAAATACATATGGAAAAAATTACAACTTAAACTTTCATCAACAATTTATCTTTGCTAGATGACTGCTGGTACTTATATAGTTGATGTAAGGTATTTAAAAACTCAGTTAATCTTGGGTAATTAAATAAGTAACTAGGAGTTGCAAACAGTGAAGCATCTAGGTAATTGGGGAACATGGTACTTTATTAAATGTGTACTGCGATAACAATTCAGATTTTGGTCAATTTTATTGCATTTGAATTTGTGATGCAACTGTGAATTGAAAAATGTGTTATTTGCATTATTTTGTGGAAATACAGGGCACCCTTTCCTGCTATTTTAAGTACACTCCAGGTCAAGAGTCTGTTTGGTTTAAACGTGCATATCATTCCTGTTATATCTGCGAGTAATGTTGGTATTTAGAAAGCTGTCATTATGTTAGATAGCTAAGAATTTTTGTATGAAAACAAACAGTGGCTGTGCAAGATGAAAAGACCATTTAAAATTGGTAGTTAAAAGCCATATGGTATGTTGTCAAAAGTGAAACCTAATCCATAGGTTTGGTTAGACTTTATTTTCCATAGCCAGGTGAACAAAGTTACAGAAACACAGTTTAAAAAAACGAAATAGACATATATATGTATAGTACATATACACTATATGGAAATAAGTATTGAGACACCTGCCTGTGCAATATCTCGTTCCAAGACCAAGCGTATAAATAAGAAGTTAGTCCTCCTTTGGCTTCATTCTGTCGGAAAGGCTTTACACTAGATGTTTGAATATCATCAGTGAGATTTGCTGCCAATCAGCCATAACAGCATCAGTGAGGTTGGGCATTGATGTTGGGTCATCGGGTCCCTTTCTGTTTGTGTGGCCTATGACATCACAACTGAACTCTGGTTGTTTATAGAAGTTTCCACATCACAATCACTTCACTTGCAATAACCAAGGCAGAAATTTGATACTGACTTGTTGGGAAGGTGCCACCTTATGATGGTGCCACATTGAAAGTCACTAATCTCTTCAGTATGATCCATTCTACCACCAGTGTTTGTTGCTGGAGATTGCATGGCTGTGTGTTTAATTATACACCTGTCTCAGCAATGAATATGGCATAATTACCCAAGTCCAAAATATGTGAACCCCCCCATTAACTGGTGTCCCAATACTTTTGTCCATATAGTGTGTATATATATATAGTATATACACACATACACAAACACACACGTATTCAAAATCTCACCTTATGGAGTGTGCATAGTGTTTGATTTCTTTTGCCCAGAAAACATCAGTCACACCTTAAGTGGTGCCTCTCTGCTTCACTGCTGACACTCGACCATCATGATTCATCATGGAGCGGCAGAATGGTGCAGGAGAGCAGGACCTTGGTCATAGTTAGGTTAAGTAACACATCTCGTGAGTGACACAAAAGAACGTAAAACGAGGGTGAAGGGTCATTAAATAGACCAAAGAAAAATCAAAACTGCAAAGGCACTAAGCTTACATTAACAAAGAAAGAATGATTTCCATGCTAGCATGCAGTGAAATAAACACAGTATACGTACTGGCTGTCTTATTTAAAATGTCTCGTTCTGTTTGACCCTTGTTGTGCAACCAGTCTGGTCTGAGCTACCTGGCTCTAATTTAGCATTTGGAATTCAACGCAATTGATGAGCTAGTAATTACATCAAATTGTCGAGTAAATTTTCACATAATGATTCTTTTTCCACAGATACAGAAAATAAGAAAATGCATAAGTAATTTAAACATATGTTGTCAGTTGTTTCAATAAAGCAATTCTGCTGTGCATCATGTTTGCACAACACGCTGATTTTTGGTCTATGGCAAAAAAAAAGCATACCATCTGATGCAAAATGATGTAGTCTTTCTGGCTGCGCTTAGAATCTGTATCAATGGCTTATTTGAAAGCTGCGTGGCCAATCAGAAGACAGTTTCATATAAAAATCAAAAAAGAAAAGAAGACAGTTTCATAGACTAATTTAAAGACAGTAGTGTAAACGTGATGGCAGAGCTGCTGCCATTTCATTCCTGCTGAGTTACTGCAGAATTAAAGAAATAATTGTCTTGCAACTATTACAGTGGATAATTCTTTTGCCAACACATGTGAGATATTATTTTGCACATTTGATTAAATTTGAACATAAAAAAAATTTGTTTTAGTCCTGTAAGCCTTCCAGTGATTTAAAATAGTATGACACTATCTAATTCAAATTTTTACTGGTAGAAACTATGAAACAAGATTTTTCAACATTTAGAATCAGTGGCGAGAAAAGATGGTAAATTCAGACTGAGATATCAGTATATGATTTGATAAAATATTGTGCTTGTGTAGATATACATGAATATCTTTTTTTGAGAGATAAATTAATTGATAAAAAATAAAGACAAAATTATGGTATACCCCTACATAGGCTAGGGCACAAGCAGCTCAAGGAAGCTTTGAAGGTTAATGCAGTGCAATGTCAGTTCTCCAAAGCTGAGAAGTGTCTAGCTTAGTTTAGAGTGTTGTTCAGTACTGAAAGCTTCCACAGAGGTATCCTGAGGCTGATTATTTTCATTTCTTTTGAAATGCATACTTATCCATCCTCAGCTTTTCTTAATGCTTTGGTTGTCCCAGTTCTATTGTTAACAATCCATCCATCCATCCATCCATCCATCCACTAACCACTTATAGTGGTCAGAGTCACAGAGGGCCTGGTGTCTTTTAATTCAATAATTTTATATACTGGGTTTCATGTCCATCCATTTACCATGACTATGCATCCAGCACAGGGTTGCAGTAAGCCTGATACCTGTTCCAGGAAGCACAGGGCACAAAGCAGGAGAAACCCTGGACAGGATGCCATTTCATCGCAGGGAAAACATGCACTCACATAAGCAATTACGCACAAGTTCACTTAAACTACACCTCGCTTGACCCTGGGAGGAAATCAAAATACCAAGGCACAGGAGAGATCTCAGAAGAGAACATTCTTGTGGCCCACCAAGGGAAAATCTTTGGGAAAATGTATCTCCCAAGAAAGCTGAGAAAACAGGGCCAAAAATATATTTAAATATGCAGCATGATATGCCAGTAAAAAATGCTGGCAATGGTTCCAAATGAATATTGAGTTCAAGCATCTAAATAGTTGTGTAATCTGCCATTTTCTCTTAAGTTACAATAAATCCTTGTAGAAGCATGTGTTTAACATGTAACGGGTGAAAAGCTCTGTGTTTGCCTCCTATAGGACAGTCTCAAGGCTTCCCACAACATTGCATTAGACAATTTATGGAATTTATTTATGGAAAATCGATTGGATAGATTACATGCAGTTGGCTTAGAGCAATCTTAGGAAGATTTGTTGTTTTTTTTTCATCCTCTCTAAAACAACAGTTTTTGTTTCCTGTGAGTTTGTTGTCTGTTGTCACTCCCATTCTTGGTTTCTCTGGAAACAAACCAAATTCCTTCGAGTACGGATCCTCTCCAGTGGCCTGCCTGTGTCACCCCTACACAACCAGAAACTTTCATGTTTATCGAAAACTCATACAACTTTTAGTTACCTTTTTTAATAAAATATTATTTTATGGTATGTTTACCATATTTTGTATATTAATATAATGGGGAACCATAAGATGGGTCTAAATATTTTGGCAATGTGTGATGATATTGGTCTCCATTGTCAAACAGTGATCTATATTAAAGGCACATGTTCTCACTACCGGATTTACACCCAAAACTGTCCATTTGTCAATGTAGTTACTTCTCATTTTCACAATAAATTCATGCCAAAGCAACAGATTTACCTGAATACATTGTTGGAAATTATATATGACACTCATTATAGGATTACCAGAGATTAAATTAGAGCATATTATTTATTTACATATAAAAAACAAAGAAATGTACTTATTTTGTTGGAAAAAAAAAAAACAATTATTTCAATTTGCTTTGCAGGCTGATGCATCCATTATGGGGGGGGGGGGGGGGGGGTTATTATGGATTTTTTTTTTTTGTGGTTGGGTTTTTGAGAAAAGTGTCTTTTTTTTTTTATGTATGTTCGGAACTGGGCACCTTTTGCCCAGATT
>JAACJT020000037.1:6964101-6982342 GCA_009936485.2 Gymnarchus niloticus
AACATTTCAGAATTATAGGAGCGGTGGATGGTACATTGACTCCAATTCACACACCTGGTCTGATGGAGCCTGCATATTTCTACAGTAAATGTTCAGGTGACATCTGATCATCAAAGACTATTCACAGATGTTGTGGTATATGAGCCCGGGAGTACCCATGATGCATTTCATCAGGACCAATTCAGTCACCTCCGAGACATTGTGGTATATGAGCCCGGGAGTACCCATGATGCATTTCACCAGGGTCAATTCAGTCGTCTGTGAGACATTGTGGTATATGAGCCTGGGAGTGTCCATGATGCATTCATCAGGTCTAGTTCACTCAGACCTCCGTTGCATGAGGACCTTTGGGAAACCCACATCAAAATCCTCTTGTTGTATCATACATCGATCATAACCTTGCTCATACCTCACTAAGATGCTCAGGAAATTCACCCAACTGACAGATTAGAAAAAAAAGATGGTAAATCAGAAAACACAATGCACATATGAAATTAAAAATTGTGGTTAAGAAAGAATTAAACACGTGTTTTTTCTTTAAATACCATATACTATATGTGTGTTATCTTTTCAAATCACTATGTTGTTAGGACAGGTGCTTAAGTTGTTTGGATCTAACTGCTTAATAAATGAAACTGTTAAGCATTTCTTTTGGCCTAGGAGTGCCATGAACCAAAGAAATTTGGGAACCTCTGTTCTGATCTTTATTGTTCATCTGTCATCTTGTTACAGTTGTCTGGCGTCTAGTAAAATGTTTTATCTTCGTAACAGTTCACATTTATATATTTCGCTGGTTAAATATTAAACACAGATGCCATGCAGCACCTAATGGAATGATAAGATTCTGTAATCAGAATAGAGAGATAATATCAATACTTTGTTCTGGCATTTAATAAAGAGATTTTGATATGTGGAATTACATTTTGTTTTTTTTTTGTTTTGTTTTTGTTTACAGCACATCAGATATTAAATGACAACAGAAGAAGGCCGGACAGGTTCTGCTCTTAATCAGATTGTGTGGTTCTAGTTAGAGTCATCATAGCTATCTTTATGCGTCTTAAAATGACAAATGAAAATTGCTGTCCTGGTCATTGTTTTGCCGCACAGGTTTTGCAAACAGCTGTTCCTTTCTTGTTAATGGAATCGACAGTAAACTGTTGAACTATAAACATCCAAAACTTCAAACATCAACTCAGTCTATGTGAGAAGGACAGGGCTGAAACTGTACATTCATGAGTTTTTATTTTGCCAAAAGTGGGAGTCATTTCTTTAGATTTTTCTCCTTTTTTTTTTACTGTCTCACTGTGAAAACAGGAAGAACATGCCAACTGTTTTCTTTGAGCAGATGACAGGTACTGACCAAGAACATTCTGCACAAAGGGCTACATATTAACTTTTATTGTTATCAGCAAGCCTTAAAAGAAAAACAAGACAAATACAGGCCTCCCCTGTGCATGCTTCAAATTGAAGGAGTTCTGGGAGCAGTGGTAGGTGGCTCTGTGGGTTTTGAGCTTGCACCAGTGTTTGGAAGGTTGCTGATTTGAATCCCATAGGTAGTAATGAGTTCAAATTACTGTTGGGTCAAGGCTCTTAACCCAGAAAGTGCCCCTGGAATGCGTGGTAAGTGACTGACCCCAAGCATCACTCTCACCTTTCTGTGTCTTATCTACAACATTGTGAAAACTATAGAATTCCTACTTACAAATGGCTAGTAAAATGTCATTTCACCTCTATACCTACACCGTAGAACCTGAGTTGTGTGTTTACTTTAGCATAATTAGCATCCTTCTGCTGTACTAGGAATACTTAAAGGTAGATGTGATATCTTGGCTACCCTAGCGTTTAGCCTTTTGTCAGCGGGTTGCCAGTTTCCAGTAGAAACAGATACTGCTCTACCTCAGTCACGCAAACACTCTTGCAATATTTTTGGGAGCAGTAACCTGAAAAGAAAGCAAACCAAATAAGCAGGTCTTTTGTTCTGTATTGTTCCAAATATAAGCTAAAGCAATCTCAACTTCTCCTGACTAAGCAGCCATTTCACTTTCATGAGAGATGGCACGAGATGTTCATTATGTCTTTTTAATCTCCCATCATCCAGTTTTTTGTTTTTATTCTCAAACTGCAGGACCAAACAAAACCAAACAATTAACTTTGATATGACCTAATACAGATTTTTTCCTATATAATTTATGTTTTTTTCTCCTGCATAAATAAGTTAAAGTAATAGAAAAACAAAGCACAAACATTTTAAAGTCATGTGCTATCCAAGGAGCATGCTACAGGCTACAGGATTTGTAAAAAATCCATCAGTAAATACATTCTCGAGGGGCTACTGCCTCTACATCAATTATGCTAAATATCCAACACATTATTCTGAGCAAATAATAATAAATAATAATAATTGTAATCAGAACAATAATCATAATAAAAACAATACAACCTAAATTATGTTCTGTTTTATTTCCCAAAAAGTCACAGACTATAATTTCTTTTTTATTCACAAAATTTATATTTTACAATTTCACAGCCATACTGTATACTGAAAAGCTGTTGGATGACAAATAAATATTATGTCATTTCTCCAAAACTGATAAAGAATTGATCACATGCAGAAAATGTATCATCACATAGCATTTTTACTGCTGCCAAGTGGCAAAAAGTGTGCATGGGAGTCATGCAGAATCACAGCAGCTTTGCATCAGAACAATAGCTTTAAAGTCCTGCTATTAGTGGATTATGAATGTACTTGTATGAAAAATTACCACAAAATATACCTCTCTCAGCAACCACGTGCGTGGAATCTGACTTGAGGCCTCCTAGATGTGCAAATTTTATTCCTTTTTTTATGAATTACAATGTAATTACCACACACTCCTGCTAAGTGTTGCGTGGCAACTGTGTTGTGAAAGGCGCTATATAAAAAGAAAATGAATTGGAATTGAATGGTATATGATTTGCTCCTTCCTTTTGTAGCATGGTGCAGGTAATGGCCTGTTAACTGGTCTGTGCTGAGTCAACGCCAGTTTACCGGATGCCCCTGGACTGGATTAAAATGTGGGCTGGGTGGCCAGCATGTGGTAGGACTGTCATCACTATTTGTGGAAAAAGCAGCAGGGTACACGAGAGGTGCGGTCTGGGAACAACATGAGAGGATAAATCGCTGTTTTTCCAGCTGGGACATCCCAGCCTGGGAAATAAGCCCTGAATATTGTGCAAACAACTGGGAAAGCAGAGAAACCAGCAAAAATGTCAGCTCAGTTCTTGGACATTGTCTCTTGTAGAAAGTGAATGTGACACCAAGTAAAGATTTGTACCGCTCTGATATTAAGTGGCAATGGTGCTGCTTTCTCACATGATGGCACATGGGCAATGCCATTTACAAATCATGGTTATGGCAAATGACAGTCAGCACTTGCTCTCCACGGTGACATCTCAGCAAAGACCTCGGTGGGAACAACTCATGTTGCTCACTCTTTAGGCTCTTTTGTGCCAACTTGGATGTTGTTACCATAGCAACTAAATCAATTCTCAGTACATCAGCTACAGTCTGCTAACACACAGGAACATTCACTGCCCAGACAAAAAAAAAAAAAAAAAAAGACATTTTGGTGACCAACATCTATGACAGCCACACAAAATCTGACGTTGTCATTTGTACAACAAAAGCTATTATTCTGTGAGAATTACCAAAACGACATATCCTGACTGTCATTTTAAATCCCCTGATAAATATGTGAATATCCTCAATCACTGCCATTTGACTGGAGCAAGCTGTGGTCTGAATCACTGCCTCAGGAGAGTAATTAAAAAGATTAAAAGAAACTGCAGAGGTAGGAATGCAACCAAAGAATAGAAAAGCTACTGAATAATAGAACTGACTATGATTGCATTTGTAAATTTAAATCCTGAGCTGGAGAAAACTGTGAGAGAAAACAAGATTAGCAAACAGAGCAGGGGTTCAAGTGTCTTGGTGCACGTGCAAAGCTGGGGGATTCCTCAAATGCCACATTTTCAGCTTACCTTTCACCTATAATCAAGAAACACAGGAAGGCAGAAATCGAACCACAGCGGGGTCATATAATCTGGATATGGGAATAATTGTCAGAGATGACCTTGCTTTTGAGAACGTGAGGTCCCGTTGAAGGGACGAACAGAGATCGGTATCAAAATTAGCCTACAGATGAGCCAAGACTGGATGAAAGATCAGAGGACTACGATTAGTTAATCAGGAAGAATCGGGAAATATTTAGCCTCTCTCCATTTTCCATACTCCTCTGACTGAAGCTCAGTTGTTATTATGAAGTAATTGTTTCGTAATTGTTACAGTAAATGTCAGATTTGGTTTTTGTTTTTTCTGCAGTTGTTGGATTTTGACCCCGAGTGATTTTGCTTGTCGTGCGTGTCTGTTTTGTATTATTTTTCTTATTTACTCTTCACATGAGAGAGGTCCTGCTTCTGTTGTGTCCATATTATAGTCACACGCTGATTGACTTGTCCACTGTGTCTGATAACGCAATGCTTCTTTTACAATAGCGCTATAGTACTACACGGGAAAATATTAAAAATGGATTAAGTGAAATAAGCAGGGAGACAGCCATTTGTCTGCAGAGTGGTTTAAAATGACAATCACATTCATCCTGCTTTCCCAGGAGGCGGTACGATGTGGTTCTCTCGGCAGGTCGGGGTTAGGGTGGGGGTCTAGGAGAAAATAATGAATTGACATTTCCTCCACTTTACCAACTGCTGTTTACTAGCTAGCTGACAGCTTTACAGGAAAAGAACGAATTTGGAGATTGGACTCAATCATACCTTAGATTTCATACAAATGTAATTTTTTTTTTTCCCAGTAATTGCTAAAGGCATAAAAACTCTCAGCAATAGTGTATTTTCAGATAAATACTTTCATAGAAAAAGCTTTAATGTAATTTTTATTCAAAACTTGTCCTTCAACATTTATGTGACGTCTCGTTTGTGATAACTGTTGGTAAATGTGAGGGTTTTTTTAAAAGAGGTCAGGTCACAGTTACCTGCAGTTACATGAAACTGAACTGTTTTAAAGGGAAAACATTGGAAATGATCTTTGCATTACAAAGAAGTCAAATAATTCCCTCTGCTGGCAGTACCGGGGTATAACAACACACCATATTTGCTTGAGATATAAACTAAGCAGGGCACCACCGGGGGTGGTATTCCATCAAGCAGGCTTACCAAATCCTATAGTTAAATCTGAATTATGATTGGAGAAAACTTAAAGCTCAACTTCAGGATTCATTATTTCCCTGAATCTCCCCAGATTTCTCCAATCAGAATTCAGGTTAACCATAAGATTTGCTAAGCCTGCTTGATGGAATACCCCCTGGGATATAAACAAATTACACATTACAGATTACACAACAGATGTTACAGACATAAGCATATGAACATTATCAACAGTGCCACTCACAGTTATCACTATTGGAAGACCTTGATAACTAGATGTGCAAATCAGAAGATGCTGATTGTTATTGTATAAATCAAGTCTTCTGTGGTTTAAAACTGCCAAAAGATGGAAAAGCATGGAACCTGAAGATGACAGACAACAGAGTTACAAAGAAATTTTTTACATGTAATAAGGTACGCTCCCAAATACACTGAACATTTGGCAATTAAGCTATTCCAGTTTGTTTACTTTCATTTTGTCAGGGTCATTTGGAAGTTAAAACGGATTACAAATTAAACGTCTGAGAGCCAAGGAAAATAAATTGTGAGATTAGTATTATTTTAACATCGTTTTAGTATTGCACGTACGTGGTATGAGTTTTTATGCAAACATTTTTGTTGCAAAATGACTACAGAATAATGAGTACAGTGCAAAAGCCAGTGACGGGATGTGAGATATGACTATGACTATGAGGTAGGACGGTCAATGTCGCACTCATTACTGGCATCTGTTTAATTCTACTAGAATTTCCACCAGTTCAGACACTATGATTGAGAGATTTCTGGTGGTAGCTGTAATTGCTTATATTGGGCATACAAACAAGATGATGCTTCTGCATTTATTAGTTCAAGTGAAACTTGGTGACTATAAATATACTACATGCTGTCCTGCTGAGTTTCCACACAATTAACGCAACCAAGGGCACCTTTTTAACATAATACTTATCCTTCCGTGTACTTAGTGTAACCCCTAGCAATCTTGCTGTTATGGCCATCTAGTGGTGAAGAGAGAGATTACACTCTAAACACATTTTTAAAATTAGGGCGTGCACAAGTAGATTAGATAGATAGATAGATAGATAGATAATTGATCCCTAAGGAAATTTAGGAACGCGTATGAGGCACAGGTCTACATGGGGGAGTGTGCTTTGAGATGCAGGGCTATTGCAGAATAAATATGTAAGTAAACAGAGGGAAAAAAAAATAAAATATGCATGAGGGACTAAAGGGACACAGAATGCAGAGGAAGTGAAGAAATTGTACTGTAGGATAGTGTGCAATACTGTGTCCAAGGTACACTACCAGTCCAACAAGTGTTCAGCATGTGTGGAAACGAGTTCAAGACTGTTGGAAAAGCATCCCAGCTGGCCTCCCCATGAAGCTGGCAGAGAGAAAGCCAAGAGTGTCCAAGGATTTCATCAAGGCAAAGTATAAGAAATACATCTGATATTTTGATTTGCTCAGCACTTTTTCTAATCGGCATAATTCTGCTTAGATGCATTTGCAAATGCCATAGAAAGGAGTACCAATAGAGAAAATTCCTACTACTGTATGAGTAGGTATGTGCAGACTTTTGAATGGTACTGTATGGTGCTAGAAGGTTCAGACGAAGATCAGAGTCCACCAGTTATATGTTGGGTGCAAACAGCTTAGGGGTTTGAAGCTATCGTGGAACCACAAGGTCATTCTCTTGATGGAGTGGAATCTCATTCTGGAGGTAAGTGTAGAGAACACATTTTGGCCAGGATGGCTAAATTCCTGGATAATGGAACATTGCTTTGGAGCAACAGCAGAGCGTGTAAACCTCCTTCCCTACAGTCAAAACAGTGCCAGTGATCCAGTCTGCTGCGTCAATGACTCCCTGTCATTCTTGGTGGTGCTGCCATACCAAACAGCAACGGCACATGTTAAGATGCTCTCTATGGAGCTCCTGTAAAGGGTCACCTGGAATGACTTCCCATACCGCATCGTACAAAAGGGCAGACATTGTTGCAACCTCTTTATGATGGAGCCTGTGTCATGACACTCAGATCTGAACCAGCTAAACAGATTCTACCATAGTGCCTTCAGGGGTAATTGGTGTGGCGTTTCTTTCTGAGGACCCCCACCAGTTCTTCTGTCTTAACATTCAGGAATGGGTTGTTGTTGTTGTGAAACCACTTTGCAAAGACACTCCCCTTCACACCTGTAAGCTGACTCATCGTTGTTGATCAGCAAATGCTACTGTAGATATCCGTGCAAACACGGGTAAGCAGTGACTAATTTGTGACAGAGACAGCAACCTTGAGAACAGTTGATAATCATCTTGGAGGCATAAAGTGGATTTTCTGTAGTATGTATACTATACTGAAAACCACACAAGAGAAATATTTAAGGGCCCTTATGGCTTATATTTTTAATACTTAAGGATTTCCCTTAAAAACTTCAAATGGCAGGATGCAAGTCAGTCTACAAAAAATGCTCTGCAAAACTGAAAGCAGTGAGGTAGAGGAAAGTTTATTTACAACCCAATAATTACAATATAATACAAAAGATGTTATGAGTTTTCCAATTGGTTATCAATCCCCAAAGTATGCAAGCTACTTAAATCTACACCACAATGCATCAGAAGTATAAGAATTCATGATATAAATTTTAAAAACCTGAGAAGGCATTTGAAGGAATGTTTTACAAAAAAATAAAAAAAAAAAACCTGCTACTTTTCCCTTAATGCAAACCACTATCCTTGTTCTCATCATACTAACAAAATACAAAAAGTACCTCCTTAATGACATCACTGTAAAGATACAATTAGAAAACAAAATTAACTGCACTCTGACTTAAGCTCGCTCGCCTCGAATTCGACGTGCCAGCTGTATGTCCTTCGGCATGATTGTGACTCTCTTGGCATGGATGGCACACAAGTTGGTGTCCTCAAACAAGCCGACCAGATAAGCCTCACTAGCTTCCTGCAGCAAAAAGACCAAATAAATATTGTCAAACAGGTCAAATACCTTTCACTGAGAGAAATCAGACTGACAAGATCTAAGGCTTATTCCAGCTGTGACCTGAACACAGGAGACAAAGTTAATGTTATTCCATTCATCCCACAGTAAACTAGATCATGCTGAACACCAGACACAGGGTGCACACTAAGACTGGCCATAACAACCCAGATGTGTTCTTGTAGAAGAAGCTGCAAGACAAATAGTCTGGTTCAGTCTCCCAGCATGGATACATAAATGAGATGACTGCTGATGTGTATCTTCCAGTCACATGTAAAGTTTTGGGAAAGGCAATATCTCTGTAATAGACATCCTCTAATAGACGTAAAGCAAGTGTCCTTTTACTAGGTAATGCTCTGGGAACAGTGAGGCCATGCCATGCCACATGATAAAAGCATTGTTCTGTGCATTCCATCAGACAACCTATAAAATCATACCATAACACACCAAAACTTCCTAGATTCTTACAACATCCAACGCCACCAAATTCACATAAGGCAGACAGTGAGACTTCCCATTTCGTCAACCATGAGTACTGGGCCTAAGAGATGCGTGTTATGAAATATGAGGATCGGAGATCATTCACAGACGACAGTCCGCCTTGACAGAGCTTTAAAGTTGCCACAACCTAGACTGGGTACACTACAATGTGGCATGCTGTACAAGACAGGTCAGAGCAAGCTCTATATTCTGCGGAAGCTCCAGGCTTTTGACATTTAACACATGGTGCTGGAGACATCTGACCACTCCATAGTGGCTAGTGTGCTTTTCCACACTGTAGTCAACTGAGGAAGCATCATGATTTCTGATGCCTGAACCAACTCAAGGAAACTACCTTTCACAGAATTGACTCTGGACCCTCTGAAGGCAGCTGGAAAGAGGATGGTGGTTAAAAAAAAAAAAACACACATCTTGAACGATTCTGCCCTCCACGGGGCACTCTCTCTGAACACGCTTGGCCACCGGCTCATTCCACCACAGTGCGTTAAGAAAGGCTACTGGGAACCATCTCCAGTATGAAGTTCTGATACGGGCTATTTGACATTAGACGTCTCCTTCCACAAAATTGTCGTCAACATTTCCAGGCAAAGTTGGAACTTGGTCATGATGAAACACAGACACACAGCTTTGCAGTTTGATCCTACCTGCAGTGCACCAATGGCAGCACTCTGGAACCGGAGATCAGTCTTAAAGTCTTGGGCGATCTCCCTAACCAGACGCTGGAATGGTAATTTTCGGATCAGCAACTCGGTGGACTTCTGGTAGCGACGAATCTCTCTCAGGGCCACAGTTCCAGGCCTTTAGGGGACATTGGTTACCAGCAAGAACTCGGCAGCACCAAAAAAGCCAAGCATAATCATGAGCGCTTACCTGTATCTGTGCGGCTTCTTCACGCCACCGGTAGAGGGCGCGCTTTTCCTGGCTGCTTTAGTAGCGAGTTGTTTCCTGGGCGCCTTCCCACCGGTCGACTTTCGGGCAGTCTGCTTCGTACGAGCCATGATTTCGTGCTGAAAGAAGACGGCGTACTTTAACACATTTATTACTATCGAATTGAACCGGGAAAGGCTTTGTCCCGTCAATTCTCGTTGAACAAGAAACTCACATTGAGTTTCGACACAGGGAAACGCTAATTCTGTAGTAATTAAATTGCTGCTGACCCAGTAAGTACTAGAAACTGCACTATAAACCCAAGGCTACGTAATACGAGGCAAAGCCAGTCGGTCCCTCATCGCTCAGTCAAGCTGAGTGGCTACACACGATTACTACCAGAAACACACTCAAAATGGCGGTATCAAATTAATAAATAATCCGCCTCGGAAATTGACCGGCACTGTTGCTCATGGCAAAGTTACCTGAATCCGTATCCACAAGAGAAAATGATTTTTTTTTTTAAAAAAAAAAAAACGTTTTTGTTGGTACTTTGACCGCTTCGGCAAAACTAACAAAACCTGAATATGAACCGTGCACAAGCCAAGTGCTTTAACGTAGGGCTTGGTGTGGATTCACTGCGCCTACTCTACTCTATTAACGTGCTGGGGTTCGGTTTATACCAGCCTCGTTTAAGGGCCAAATTCAAACCCCAAAAAATCTACACTGTGTCGGCTGCGAACTGTCATTTGTTAAAATGCCAGCCCGAGCCTCCATTATAGACAGAAGAGGACCCGCACATCCCATTCTCGGCTTTGGGCTCCTAACATGGCGTCGTGAGGAAACCCGGCCAGACAAACATGGCTATCCAGAACTGCTCGGAATTCACCGAGGCAAAAAAAAAAAAAAGCCTCGAAATCCTTGAAAAAGATCACTACTTAAATGTTACTTAATGCTAGTCGTTTCCCGGGCTACCCAATTACAACGGGGGGAAAAAACACATACTTACAGCAAAATAAGAACGAGCTGTATCCTGCTTTAAATGACTGAAATACAAGCCAAGAAGACAACAGTCTTCACCCAAGCACCAAAACGTCACCGAATATTATCCTACATACTGAGACTCCACCCCGCTCACAGTCTTTTCCATTCGTTTGACGTGCACGTCTGCTAAAGTGTCCGCCCCCTGTGTCATCATCCGAAATTCTGGTTGTTTGCAAACATTTAAATCACACTTTCATTATGGGGGATTACTGTGAGTCAGAATGTAAAAGATCACAAGCTAGTGACATTTAACCCTTTAGGTTTTCGTTCCAATCACGCACAGTTAACTCGGTGTACTACTACTACTACTGCTGCTGCTGTTTCTGATCACTTTGTGACAAGTGATTTGTGTTATGTTGTTCCCTACAGTGTGTTATGGAGCTTCCGCGTCTCGGAGCGCGTCTGCGCAGGCGCGGTGCGCTGAGCGGCGCGCGCCGACGCGCAGGCGCTCTCCATTGTTTTGACCGAAGATGCCGTCGGTTTCGAAAACGGCGGCGAGCGCTTCTCCTCAGACCGAGAAACCGACGCACTATACGTGAGTAAAGCCCGCGTTAAAACGACTCGCACGCGCCAGAGAAAAAAAAGACGACGCGACGGTGGCTGCGCGCTGCACGGCCGTGGCAGGCGGCGGCGCGTTGGTAAAGTCCGCTTGAAAGCAGCGCTTTTTCCTTTTTCGAAGTTCTTTCGAATACACGTAGCTACATTTAGCTATGTGGCTAAGTGCGGTGCAAGTCAAATTAATGAACTTATTCCACGGTTAAAGCCGAAAAGTAGACACATGAAAGCTAGCAATCTCGGCGCGCCGTGAACATTGGGGAGCCGAGCTGCTTTCCCGGTGCCGTACCTGCTAACGCGGCTGTTCGTGTTTCAAGGCCCGAAGTCGGCGCTCCTCTCCGGCCCCCTCGGCGTACGCTGCGCCCCACGGAGCGGCTCTTACGCTCACAACGTGCGCACCTTGTACCGAAATAGACTACAGTGAATCTTCGTTCGGACGTCAGAAAGGGCTGCAGTGTAGTAATTGTGGTAAAATGCGAGATGTTGGAATTAGGCGGTCTCAGTAAAGACGACCGTATTTGTATAAAGCGCTCCGGCGAGGGTTCTGTCGTCAGCTACGTCACCCTATCTTCAGCACTTAGTGGCCGTTTAGGCGAATCCCGATCGGGAGCGTTTCGTTAACTCTGCCTTCCCCTTCTTCGCAGCTATTTAAAGGAGTTCAGGACCGAGCAATGTCCGCTGTTTTTGCAGCATAAGTGTACTCAGCACAGACCCTTCACGTGTTTCCACTGGCACTTTCTGAACCAGCGGAGAAGACGGCCGATTCGGAGGAGGGATGGCACGTTTAACTACAGCCCGGACGTCTATTGTACGAAGTACGATGAAACTACGGGCACATGTCCGGATGGCGACGAGTAAGTACCAAGGCACAGAGACTCGATGCTCAGATTGGCTTGGCGACGCGGGTCCAGTAGGTGGGCAGATTGTTTCGGATCGTGGATGTTGTTGGTGTGGTAGAAGTCCGATTGACAAAGACATGTGCCGTTTGTTATGTAATCATTTAGCGAATTCTTGCAAGCCTGATGTCTTCCATGTGGATTTAAAGCATACCGTTTATTTTGTATACACGGTTACAGAATCACGCCATCGGTTTGCCTTTCAGCGTAGCTGCGGGGCTGAGGATGGGTTCAGTAATCCAGTTAGCCGGTACACCCCTGATCTGAACCATTACTGAGCTCAGCATCTTTGAAGCGCCTGTTCTGGCAGGGACTGCCATGTAATGTACGCAGGCATGCGGGATAGAGCAGCTGTCAGGCATAGAGGCGTTCAGAGCCGGTGTGATTTTGCACATGGACGGTAAGCACTGATTGCACACATTGCACTTCTGGGCCGCGGGAGTACAGCACACGCCCATTCTATGTCGCTTCAGCTGTAAAACCCTAATCGGGAATCGACCTCATTTCGCTCTCCAACGTGCGATAAACACAAGTCTTGCTTTCGCCGTGCTGTGCAGCGAGATTTGCGTGATGACGGATTTTCAGTCATCAGATGGAGGGGGAAAGGGGTCCCGATGAAAATGCCACCAGGGTCTGCTTCATTTTGTACAAAGTGAAGCGTTCCCGTGTCTTTCCCATGCTATTGAGCCTACATGTGGGATCTGGTTTAGTATCCATGTATGGAGTGTGGAGAAAAGATTTTTAACCTGCATCATTAAGCAGTCAAATTGCGTAAATTGGGTATCTCCGTAGAGTAGGTAACACCTGCGTAAAAGTGAGTGTATTGCGGTGTAACACCATGCTGCGCTTTCTGTTGCTGCTGTGTGGTTTTTGATCGGCATTCCTGTTCTTTGCTAATATTTGGAATTCAGTGGCAACTGTAAAGTGCCTGAAATAATGGAGAGGGACTTTATCCTTCTCAGTTTATATTTCATTAAGCAGGACAAATAATTTGTCTGCATCTTTAACCACAATCATTGTCATGAGTACCCAAATAACAAGTGTCAGGATCTTGGGTCATTTTCAGAGCTGTTGCTTTGACCCAGTTAAATTAAAAATGTCGCAGAAACCGTTGTCCATGGCAAAACAAAGGGGCACAGAGTCTACTAGAATGCAGGAGCTCCCAAGGATCGACACAGATACTAAGCTAACCCATAGGAACATGAGACGTCTTTTTTATACATCACGGAATATTTAAGGCTTCTTTTTAGGATTCACCTGGTGCCCCAGAAAGAAATTTGTGTTAGACGTCTTGGGTTGCAAAACAGTTGGCTTTTAAGAAATATGTAGCCTTCAGATATGTTTTGGACATAGTTGTTCAAACTCTTTTGATGATTATTGGGCTTGTTTATCTTGTGGTAGATCACGTTAATAAAAGCATTTAAGATTGCCTTTTATTTTGGTGTCAGTCTAATTCTGTCATGTCAGTGCTGTCCTTTGCCAGCTACTTGGTTTCACAGACAGTTGTCTGGACAGATGAGTAACAACAGCTTGAATGAGTGTTTTTTTTTGTTTTTTTTTTTTTAAAGGTTTATGGAAAAAAAGTATTAATTCATACATGAAAGTGAATGCCAAGTGTTAATTTTGTCATTGCGTTATGCCAATGCTTGACTGCTACTTGGGAAAAAACATGGCTTTGTTTGGTGTTGTCTTGCTGAAAAACAGTTCTCACAAGGCACAGTTTTCTTGCACACTACAGCAAGCTTCGTCCAGGATTCCCCTGTAGTTAGCTGCATTTGTTTTTACTTGTATCTTCATAATCCTTCCAGGGTGCTGATTTTTGCTGCCATATGGTATTTTACTTGCAACAAACAGTCTTTATTATGATGGTCAAGAGGCTCTGTCTTGGTCCCCTCAGATTATATAACCTTCTCACTCTCTTATAGTTTCCCACATGCCTTCTTTCAAAACTGTTGCACGAATTTTTCAGCAATGACCATCTATCTCTTTGTTGCTCTCCTACAGAGCTGCAAATGGTGGAACGCCACGGTCTCCTCTCCGCCGCAGAAGCTTGTAACTCATTTAGAGTTGTCAGATTTCTTGGTAGCCTCTGTCGCTAGCTCCCACGATCACTTGGATTTTGAGGATGACCTGCTCTATATTCAGGGATGTAAATTTTCTTATACCTATCTCCAGAATGGTTTCTGTTGGGACACTGAGCCACAAGAAGTTGGACCTTTCAGATACAGGTGTAGCTATATTACAGTCATTAAAAATACCTTGACTGCACACAAGTGACCTCTCAAACCAGATGAGTACACTAGTGATGATTCAGGTGTGTTGTAGTAAAGGGGTGAATGCTTATTTCACACTTTATATTTGTAATTAGTTTGCTTTGGAGAGATTTGTATTTATTTAGACATTAAGAAATCTTTTTCTGTTTATCGGTGTCAAAAAAGCCTAATTGAATCGCACGGAATTTAGTGTGGTAAAGCAAAACATGGAAAAAGTCTATGGGAGGTTAATACTTTTTATAGGCACAATACTCAATGTGAATAGTTTGAGCTTCTTTTGGCTCACGTTGACAAATAGTTTGAAGGGCATTGCACTAAAGGCACAGGATATGTGTATGATAAACAGTTTGAGGCTGGTGAAGTTACCTGATATGTTTAGCGTTTCCAAAGGTAAGGAAAGCTTGGATTTCAGGTCGAGGAGGCTTGTACTGGATCAGGATCACCCTTCCTCCTGTAATCACCAGTATGCATCTTTGCACGGACATCTGAGAATCTGGAATACGTCGGCGGGTGAATCTCTTGAATAGCAGCTACTGGCTTTGCACACACCACTGAATTGTCTCTGTGTCCTGTCTTGCTCCACCCTTTAACGTCAATGATTCTTATCTTATGCCTAGACATCTCTTCCATTTGTATAACTCCCTTCTCCATCACCGTCCTGCAGAAATCCTGGCTCCATCTCAGGCTACTGCATCTCTGCCACCTGCATCATTTCTTCCTGGTTTTAAGCAGAATGCATTTTTTCTGGCTGTAACAAAACCTTAATTTAATAAAGATTGTATTAAGAATAGTCGTGCACCAAAATTTTGATAGCTGAAGATATTCGGGTGAAAAAGCCAAAAATTGGATTTTCAGTTTTGGCTGAAATACTTTAAGACCAAAATTACTAACTGAAATTCTGATATTTAATTTGCAACCATACATGTTTACGAACTTATAGTTCACAACATGTCAGCCGTGTAGAGACATTTCACTGCGTCCAAAGAATATGCAAAATTCATTGTTTGCGAAGTTTGTTCGGCTAAGATATCGAGGCAGTTCCACACCTTTTAGTTCCACAGTTTAATTTATCACTTCAGAACACGACACCCCAAACAGCATACCAAGTTCACACCCCCCCATCTAAAACCACAACTTAATCCATGACCAGATTATTTGTAAACAGTAGAAAAATGGCCAGTGACAGCGCCAAAGCAAAAGGTATCACTAAGAAAATAATGGAATTTATTGCTTTGGATGACCAGCCCCTTTTCCGTTATGAGAAATGTGGGATTCCAAAAGTTAATCGAACACATTGAGCCACGTTATACAACTCCGAATAGACATTTATTTCGGTTTTGTTTTTCAGCCAAAAAAAAATTTAATTTTGGTTAAAAAAAAATAATTTCGGTGCATCTCTAAGAGCTCTTTTCTGAAGGCTATAATATGTGTTGCTGTAATTCCGAAGCATCACAATTAAATGCATTTTTAGAAATGATCTTTCTAAGGACAAGCCCTTGTTTGTTATTCCTTTATAGTGAATTAGTGGCTAACAACTTGTTTGATATTTACCTCTTTGCTTGCTTACAAGCATATAATGCACTAGGGAGAGTTAATTTCTACAAACACCATTTCCAAAAAAGTTCGGACACTTTCTAAAAATCCAATAAAAAAAATCTAATTTAGTATTTCACTTGAACCTTTATCTTTATTTAACAGGCAAAAGGACAAAGAAAAGATTCAGTGTTTTCACAGACAAACTTAATTCTGTTTCTTAAACATAAAATTTAGAAATTGGTGCCTGCAACACACTCCAAAAAAGTTGGGACAGAGGCAAGTTTACCACTGTGTCACATCCCCATTTCTTTTAATTACGCTTCTTAATCGTTTGGGAACTGAAGAAACTAACTTCTGCAGTTTCGCAAGTGGAATTTTTGCTCAACGGTTTGTGGTCGCCGTTGTCTGGTTTTCCTCTTTGTGATGCGCCAGACATTTTCAATAGGAGACAGGTCTGGACTGCAGGCAGGCCAGTCAAGCACATGGACTCTGTGTCTACAAAGCCACACTTTTGTAATTTGTGCAGAGTGAGGCCTGGCATTGTCCTGCTGAAATATACATGGAGTTCCTGGGAAAAGACGTTATCTTGACGGGAGCATATGTCTCTCTAAAATTCCAATGTAAGCCTCCGCATCAATGGTGCCTTCACATATATACAGATCCCCCATGCCATCACAGATGCTGGTTTTTGCATCTTTTGTTGATAACAGTCTGGATGGTCTTTTTCATCTTTGGCACATAGAATCCGATATCCATTTTTCCCAAAAACAAGCTGAAACGTGGACTCATCTGACCACAGAACACGTTTCCATTGTCTTTCAGTCCATCTCAGATGAGCTCGGGCCCAGAGAACTCGTCAACGTTTCTGCACAAAATTGATGTATGGCTTGCTGTTTGCATAATACAGTTTCAAGGAGCATTTCTTGATGCAGTGGCGTAATGTGTTAAGCGACAATGATTTCCCGAAGTACTCCCAAGCCCATGTGGCTATGTCCGTCACGGTAGCATGACAGTTTCTAATGCAATACCGCCTAAGGACTCGAAGGTCACGCACATTCAGCAGCGGTTTCTGCCCTTGGCCTTTACACACAGAGATTTCTCCTGACTCCCTGCATCTTTTCACAATGTTAACTGTAGATAGTGACAGACCTGAATTCTTTGCTATCTTGCAATGAGAAACATTGTTTTTAAATTGACAGATAATTCTCTTTGTGCTGTCTTTGTGCTCTGTATAATCTTGTGATGATTTCCAAGTTGTTTTGGATAGAAGTGTTTGGAAAGCAGCTCGGTAATTTGAAGCAATTTAAAATATTGAAGTATCATGGTTTTCGCAGCATTTTGAATGAAAAGACCTGAGATTTGGAAATGAACATAAAACATGAAAAATGTTCTGTTTCACAGAGAAAATTAAAGTGAACAGGCTTTGCCATGCATAAATTAAAGGCATTTAGGTAGATCCTGTGACTTACTAGGCTGGTTGAACTTGGAAGGACTGGTGAATTTACTCAGCTCAGAGCTGCTCATTCCAAATTATGTAAATGCATTTAAATGTTGTATTTTGATCCCAAAATTGATTATTTCTAGGCATTCATAACGCAGTCCTTTGGGTTTTTAACCCATAAGAAGAGTCTACAAGCTGTAGGAAATATTTGATATGTCATAGATTTATTATGGCTGATACCTGCCTAATAGTTAACATAGGTGCAGACCTTTAGTGAACAGGAAAATCTTCTTACAGCTAGTTCGGTTATAGCCAGACATGTTCTTTCATTATGATTATCTTTGACATAATACCACCTAATGCAGAACAAAGTCTTTGTGAAAGGCAAGTAGGCCCTATTACCTCAGTTGTAAACCTAGGAGCCTAGGAGTCAAGCCAGAGCTGATCATTAGGCTAACACTAAGCATCAGCTAAGGAACCTGTTGATTCTGAGGTCATCTTGTAAGTGATTCTGAATGTTTGTTTGTTTGTTTGTTTGTTTTGAGGCATGGGTAGTGATTGTTTCTGAACCTCAAAAGAAAAAAGATTATTGCATCAGGAGTGAATGGCAGTCAGTGGATCAAGAATCATGGTTAGCTTCAAGTTTTCCCTGTGCTTTCCAAAGGGCTTGTTTTGAGCAGTTATCTGTAATACTTAGGCTTTCTTTATGGATAGTGGGTGTGTGCTGCTTTTTAGAACACCTCACACATTCTGGTGTGAAATGCCAGTTACAGTGCCTAAGAGCTAGGCCTACTTCCCTCAGATTTTCTCAATAGATATATAGTTGTTGGCTACCTTTGCATTTGGATTAACTAACCCATCATGCCATATATTCAATTCAATTCAATTTTATTTATATAGCGCTTTTAACACGGAGCGCGGTCACAAAGCGCTTTACATAGTCCC
>JAACJT020000037.1:6982442-6993647 GCA_009936485.2 Gymnarchus niloticus
AACACGGAGCGCGGTCACAAAGCGCTTTACATAGTCCCGGGCCCACAGTCCCCAGAGAGTAAGCCAAAGGCGACAGATATATATATATACATATATATATTCATAGTACCCAAAACTGAGATGTAAGCCTCAAAAAACCTTGCTAAGCTACTAAACTTCTTTGTAGAACACCCACAGAAAATGGTAGATTAATGTTAGGTGTTGTCATAGTTTGTTTGGTCTTGTTCTCTGTTCCCCCTCATCCCTATCAGAAGGAGATGAATTTTTCTGTGGTCTTCTAGCCACTGTAACTAGAATCTAGTGTACTGTCCATTTTCAGTTTCCTCCTAAAGTTTGGCCAAAGCCATCAGTCATAACGGGATTTTTTGAAACCGGCCGTTTCTGTCAGGTAGGGCTTGACAGAACTTGCAAAAATCAAGGGAAATCACTTTATTTTGTGATTAATATTATATTGTGGCAGAGAAAACACAGTCAACAATGGCAGCTTTTGGAAACTGGAGGTTTAAAGTGTTTAATCTTATTTCAAGGATCTTTTATTGTCCTTCCAACATCCATATGCAGGAACGAAATTCAGTACTCGGGTCCCAGTGATTAAACAGTACACACAATAACCCCATAAAACTTTGTGATAAAAATACCACAAATAAACAAAATTACATAAAATAGAATAAAATAACTATCTAATAGATATTATTGCAGTATGCCCTGTAATTAGCAGGAAGTAGCAGCAGATAGTTTAACTGGATAATGGATGTATTTCTATTAACTAGTTGGGGAAGATTCACAAACCTCACTATGTCCGTTGAATATGTTTGAGAAGACTGAGAAATTTTTTTTTGTTTGTTTTTAATGTTGACACACGCATTAAATGACCTTTCATTATGAGCTCTACTTTTAATGTCTCATCCCATGTAATGAGTACATAATAGGTGGTCATTGCCAGCTCAAAAATCATTAAAAAATCGAGAGTGTTGGAAATTTGTTCTTCAGTTCTTTGTTCGACATCCTACTACTACTGCCCAAATCAGAGTGTATTTTAAAAATGAATTGTATTGTGTAATATTTGCATCAATGGGATATTGGTTGACCCTGTTCCATCAGAAGTTTTTTCTCCATACAAAGGAGTTTTTTGTTCCCCTGTTGTCTTCTGACTTCTTCCTTTCTGTGTCATGCACCATGTAATATATCTGAAACTATCAAAGCATTGCCGCACAATTGTCTTGGGACAATATTCAGTGTAGGTAATATTTTGCTTCTGTTACAAATGTAATTTGGTTTGGCAGCAATTATGCCAAGTGTATATTCATTAAATTACATTGGCATCCCGCAAAAAATTATACGGCTTATTTATTGTCTGCAAAAATATTACCTTGACAAGAACAAACAAACTATTTACTAGTAGGCACTTTGAAGGATAGGCTTATATTTTAGTCAGCAAATCACTGAAATAAAGTCAGCTGTTAAGGTGATGTACAGAAAGAATTTAATGTCTTGCACTCCACAGAGATGTACAACAGAGGTGTGGCAGGGCATTCACAGTTATCTAATCTGAAAATGCAGTTTACTATCTAGTCATTAATTTAGGTGTGATGTTAAAATGGAAACAGAAAAATTCTACACACAATGTAAATAATGACATGTACAAAGCACGTTACATTTTGGTATTTGCTTAGCTTTTGGCCAGATGGAGGCAATGAAATTTAAAATGCTGGCTCTCAAAAAAGTGACCTGTTGCTACTGTCTTTGAATACTGACAGCGTCTCTCCTGCACCATTGGCTTGATCTGCTGCTAAAGTATATGAGGGGTTAATGTGAAATGGTTACATACAAGCAGAAGGTTGAAGCTAAGCCTGCAAACTTCAGATGCGACAAACTTATTTCAGAAGTTTCAGTGAAATTTTAAAGATTATGGACATACAACTGTTGACTTAGAGTTAGACTGTACAAATGTTTTTAAATACCATATACACCTATTGGTGTTATTCTGTTATTGATGTTATGCATATATACGGTATATTTAGGTTGCTTATGCTTAATTTACTGTTGTAGTGTGAATGCCATGCACGGTATATTACCCAGTGTTCTGCTGATTGAAATAAACATTTGTACATTTAACAAACGTTTATCTCCTGTCGCTCTTACTAGATGTCCATACCTTCACCGAACAACTGGCGATACAGAGAGGAAATACCACCTGCGCTATTACAAGACTGGCACCTGTATCCATGAGACAGACGCTAGAGGGCACTGTGTGAAGAACGGCCTGCACTGCGCATTTGCTCATGGTCCACATGATCTGCGCCCCCCGGTGTATGATATCCGGTACAGATCCTAATACTTTACCGGTGCCTCCTTAACGTAGCTAATGTGTGCGTACCAGCCAGACATGTCACCTGCTTTAGTTAAAAAAATAAAGATGTAGAACTTGCATATGTTTATGAATAGTGGAACTGATGTCTTGCCTCTAGCATCCAGAACCTAAAGAAGGCACCTTTATTTGGGAATATAACTCCTCTGCGTTCTTCTGTGAAGCTCATCCCCCCCATGTCTGGTCATTCTTCTAGTACCCACAATACATTCACAGCCACTTGTTCTTGGAGCAGGTAGAATTGTACCACGTGAAAGTCTTTCTGTAGAGAACATGGGGCCCAATACACTTCATGAACGTTTTTTAAGGAAGTGTGATAGTTCCTCCTTTCCCTGATGAGAATTTTAAAAAAATCCAGTCTGCATATAATTATGTAGGTTGGTAACAGGATGTGGGAACTGTTCTGTGACTTTTAGCCAAAGTTCTCAGTCTTTATGTTAGGATTTATCTAATCAGTATGAGTTGTTAGACTGGCAGTTAGAGATGAGTCTCAGAGACTATCTGCCATACTACAACCGGTTCAAGGTTGAGGTGAGGCTGAAGCCTGTCCCAAGAAGCATAGGGCTGGAGGCAGAGGTCAGTCCATCACAGAAGACACATGCATTCACTCACCAGTTCAACGATACAGTGCCTGTGGACAGCATGCAAACTGCACTCACAGAGGAGGGAGGCAACCCACCGAGCCACTGTGGGTCATCGTGTCATTAAAGACGATTTCAAAAGCTGTTAGACTGAGGACCGCCTTGTATATACTGTAATATCATGCTCTGTACAAGGTTGACAAGTCTATTGTTTGTTTGAATATTTAGAATATATTTGTAATATTGGCTTACTTTCCTTATGGGATTTTCTCCACTTATACAAACCAATGTACAGTGGTTATCCACCACATGGTGATGATCTGCTCAGAATATGAAAGAGTTCTCACCGCTCATTTAAAGTGGCATCACTTTTTCCGTGGTGTCTCTAAGTACAAGCAAATTTTGTCATATAGTCTTATTTTTCATGAAAAAATGCTCATTTTGAAAATGAGCCATTAATTCAGGATTGAAATTGGAACTGTTTAGTCTAGTCATGTAGATTATCTGGATGGAAAGATTCTTTTAGTTCAGGTACCGCTGTCTTTGTTGTGCTGCTTTAAAATGCTCTTCGCCCCAGCCCTTCAGTCAAGCTTTAAATTGTTCAGAAACACTTCATAGTGCGGCCTGGAATGGGGAGTAAGGAGTAAGACTGTGTTAATGGAACTGCAGCGTTTTGTTCCTTATCAAGCAGGGCAGTTCTGCTCACTTTGTGTTCAGGCTCATCGTAGCGTATTTTAGAGATGGTCTTTACGTTGATCTTAGGCACGTTATTGTAACCAGTGATATTTTGTCTTAACTGGGTTAAGATTATTTTGGTGTAACATCACCCATCTGCAGTTCAGATATGGGAGGTTCTGGTCCTCCTACCATGCAGTTACAATGGTTTTTACTGAAATGGCATTCCTTATAGGCAGTGGTGTTAACTGTGCGTTCACAGAGAGATCCAAGCGCAGGAAGCTCTGCAGAATGGGCAGCTGGGCACAGGCGACGGCATCCCTGACTTGCAGCCCGGGGTACTGGCCAGCCAAGCTATGATTGAAAAGACACTGACTGAGGATCCCCGCTGGCAGGGTATGAAACTGCTCTGGTCAAGAGTATAAACTGTGTAGCTCCTTAGATATTCATTTAAATGGTAACTGTACACTCGTGGATTTTTTCTAGACACCAATTTTGTTTTGGCGAATTACAAAACCGAGCAGTGCACCAAGCCTCCTCGCCTATGCAGACAGGGCTATGCCTGTCCACATTACCACAACAGCCGGGACAGGAGGCGAAATCCACGCAAGTTCAAGTATAGGTACAAATTAAACTGCTGAAAAGAGCCTCAGTGTCTTTAAACGCTGCCTTTTATACACTGCCTGGTCAAAACGAAGTCGCTGTTTGAATTTAAATAAGCAAATACAGTACTTAAGAATCAATGGTCTGGTCTAGGCTCAGCAGAGTCATGCACCACTCAGATGAGGTCAGCTGAGTTCCCGAATCTACTGAATGACCAGGTTATTGCATCGATGGGTTTTTTTCCTTCCCTGACGGCACGGGTATATTTCCGGATACAAATGCCGAGATTCTTCGGGCTCGAATTGTGACAGAGTGGTTGAGGGATCATGAAGAATCATTTTCACACATGAACTGGCCACCACAGAGTCCTGACCTCAACTCCGTTGAAAGTCTTTGGGATGTGGTGGAGAACACGGTACGGAGTGGTTCGACTCTCCCATCACCAGTACGAGATCTCAGCGAAAAATCAATGCAGATCTGGACAAAAATAAATGTTGAGATGTTGCATAAGCTCATCTAAACAATGTCACAGTGAATGTGCACCGTAGTCAGAGCTAAAGGTGGTCCAATGAAACATTAAAGTATGCGACTTCTTTTTCTGGCCAAGCAGTGTATGTTAACTTTATTCTTATAATATTCATAGTAGTTTTTGCAATTTCCCCAAAAGCAGTTTGAATGTTAGTGGTTTCCTTCTTAAATATGATTAGAATTAGGCTGTGTGAATCCCACTTCAGGTCGACCCCCTGTCCCAACGTGAAACACGGGGATGAGTGGGGCGAGCCGTCCAAGTGTGACAGCGGCGACAGCTGCCTGTGCTGCCACTCACGCACCGAGCAGCAGTTCCACCCGGAGGTGAGTCAGTAGCACATTCCCTGAGTCATCAAGCCTGCCTTTGCAATCCTGAAACCATACTGTCCGTTCTGCACCGGATTGGCACGGCTCAGACGTGATGTCATGAATGATACTTGCATTCTAATTTTATGCTTGTTTGTGTTGACTTTTTCAGATTTACAAATCCACAAAGTGCAATGACATGAGGCAGACTGGTTATTGTCCCAGGGGGCCGTTCTGTGCTTTTGCACATGTGGAAAGTAAGTTCACAACCAGCATTTGACTTGTCTTCTTCTCGCTGATGAGTATAATGTAGGCTAGTTTTTCTCCGTGCTTTCTGAATCAGGTTTGATTTAAACGTAAATAAACTGCTTTGAATTACACAGTTCTGATGTTATTTGCCCTGTTTCTGGAATATTATAGCCTTCAAAACTTAACTGTTTTTGAGTTGACACGGAGGCTCCAAAACTTTTTGACTTGAAGGTGCCCTGATGGTCTCAGTCTTTTTTTTTCATGGCTCATTGGTTCATTTGGTTCATTGTAAGAGTTTTATAACGTGTATAAAGCACTTGTATAAAATTTTGGAGTAGATTATTCAAGGCACTGCCCATGTTAATACATCTGTACATGGACTAAGGTTCAGTTCGTTTGATCGGTTGGTTGGAGAAATGCCTGTGTCTGCGCTCTGCTGTAGGAATTCCCTCCAGCGAGGAGACGACGAATTCTCTGCTCACAGTGATGCAGACAGGAGCACAGGCCAAGTCCAGCTCACAGCAGTACTCAGAGTGTCCTGCCGCTGAGTGGGCAGGCACTGGAAACGCCACTACGAGCACAGCTAGTAACAACGGCCAGCCCGGGAACGTACGTTTCACGTCACTTCAGGGTCGCGGCCCTCTCCTCTTCTGTTTCCATAAGGATCTTCACTGGGTGCACTATTTACTAGAAAAGCAGTATCACCGAATCAAATCACTTCATTTTGAAATGATGTCACGCTAACCATAAAGTCTAGGAACAGTATTACAAATGGAAATGAAATTAAAATAACTAGCAACTCCTCCAACAGACTTAAAGTCTGTTGATTATATTCATGTTCAAACATAGGGAATTGCATTAAGGCACATAGAAAATATGGAACCTCTCCCAATTGACACATTTTTATATATATAACTGTGCCTATGCATGTTAAATGTAGGAAATATTCAGTCCCCTTTTACCAGAAATGTTGCATTTATTTTTAGTTGCATATTCTTCGTAAACTGTTGGTGAAAGCATTCTTGGCGACAGGTACCGTTGTCAGCATTTCAATGACACTACCCTCTGCGTACCTTAAGACAGCATTCTGCCAGAGCTGATCTGCAGCTGCTGTCTTGGTCTTTATGGTCATATTTGCTCTGAATGTGTAACCAGTTGCTGGCACCTGATAGAGCTGTGTATGTTGAAGTAGTGTAAACTGAAAGCACTGATGGAGTCCGCTGAATTTGCTGCAGAAATTCCAATAACAGATGAGTACACATGGCTTATATAATGAAGACGTTTGATTTACGAAGTGTTTTATTTTATAATATGAAAAAATCCCACCTCTGATGGAATGAACTTGGTGGTATGAGAGGTAGTGGTCTCTGGAAAAAACATTTAGATGAAACAAAAGATGATGTGTATATGTTCCTCCCACACTAAATACGAAATGATACTTATTTAGTAACATGCTCTAAATTACGTTAAATGACTGCCTCCCATTGCTTTCAGCTTCTTTTCAAATTTTTTTATGAACTTTCTGTGTCTGAACGTCATAACGGTAATCTTATTGTGATTCTGCAATGAAACATTTTTTTAAGAGCAAGTACCTCCTAGCTCTGAAACGTCAAGTTGCTGTCTTCTCTTCCTTGGCAGGTTTCCTGCTCCAATAGCCCATCTGTGATGTCAAGCTCAGGGAGCAACAGCTCACTGTCCCCAATTGGAGCCATCGGCCGACCGAAATGCTTCACCAATGGTAGCTTATGCTCGGAATCCACCACGTCCAGTGTGTCATCTCCAACATCGAACTATCCCAAAGCTCCTGGTTTTGAGCGTGAGGATCAGGTACCAAAAAACCCTTTATTGCTTTTCATTTGGTGACTGAGTGCAGACAGCAGGGCTTAATCTGCTGCAGGAAATACAGTGAATCTCTCTTTGGAGGCACACATGTAACAATCAGACTGTTTTCATCCCTCCTGAAGTTCTTCTATATACAAACTCATATACAGGTTGGGCATATAAATTTGTTGTCTATTTTTCAGACGAAAAATTTGAAAGGTTACCCCATGGACAGCAATATGAAGTTAATGGACCAAGACAAAGTGAGTGATTGCAGCGGAGGGTTTTTGGGGCACTTTGTTCAGGTCTTACCAGCTTGAAGCCAGTAAACATCCATTCAGTGCTCAGCATTTCTTATCAGCCTAACAAAATTGAACTGGTGCCATTCAGTCCAGCCAAAAAGGGACTCTTTCCATTCACCCTTAAGCAGAGCCTATTTAACCACTCAATGGAACAATTCTCCTGCAGACGGAAATGAATCTTGTCCTGCCAGAGTAAGATTCGTATCCTTAGATTCCACTTTACTTGCCTGTACAAATGTGTATAAGGGTAGCATTTGTGCTTAGGGAAACAGTAATTTCCCCCTAGTTAAATGAACCTAATTAAAGGGATAATTGGAGTTTGTTTGAACAGGCTTGATTACAGACTGCTTACTCAATAAAAAGCACTTGTATTTTAACCTTCCCCATCACAGCCAAGTTGCCGGCTCGAAGGTTCTTCCTTCCATCTTATAATACAGGGGTACACCCTGGACTCTGGGTGCCATTCCATCAAAGACACACACACAATCATGCAGTATAGGCAATTTAGAAAAGCTTCCAGAAATCCTTCTACAGTGATGTGAAAGGCGACACTCCTTGCGGTTGAAGGTGGTCCAACCAGCTGCTGACTGTAGGGGGGCATTTTTAACGTGGTGCCACTCCTTCAGTTGAATATGTGAAATAATCTAAAATCTCTTTATAAAATATTAGATTTTGTATTGAAGATCTGAAAACAATACAGGAAATCATGGCAAACTCTTTCTCACAGCACTGTGTTGAGACACTGGCTTTGTCTAGATAACAAATACAGCTTTCAAATCGATAACACTGTTTTGCTGGGGGTGGGGGGAATCTTTTCCTAGTCCCGTTGCTTTAGTGTATTTTACATAAGGCACTTGTAGTCTTGAATTTTGGCTGACAAATTGCTTATGATGCAGCGTTTTTCCTGATATTACGGATTCAGCCTGGGAGATCTGAACACTCGTTAAACACATATGTAACATTATGGGTAAAAGCATAGGAGGTGAATGTAAAAGTGTCGGTATTGAGGATTTCATTAGCTTATATCTATGTGGAGTGAGTATTTATTATGGACTGGTGCATGTAACTCTCAGTCCTTACACATATGGCCTCTAGGTAGCATAATGTCATTCTTTATTTAGCGTACCGCCAAAGTAGCGATACATTAAAACCAATGTCAGTGCTTAAGGATGCTTGGGGTCATTGTTGGGTTAATAGCTATATGTATCTTTTGCACTCTGCCTTGCAGACCCTTACTGGTGTCTTCTCAGTTGTGAATCCCCTGGCATCTAGCATAACATCCAGCATTACCTCCAGCCTGGCATCCAGTATTGGCTCTGACAGCTCATCGCCCACTACGCTCTCAACCATGAATGCAAAAGCGACTCCCTTCTATCCAGGGAGTAACACAGTGGAGTCGGTTATAGGTATGTTGGAAGTAACATTTTTAGTAGCGCAGTTAAAGAACGCACTTTGAATTGTATCAATATTCAGTCTACTCTGGCAGCAGTCGTATATGCTGCCATAATGAAGTCCGAAAGAGACCTGAGATCAGTAGCAGTGCTAATGAAATTGAACGGTAGACGGTGCCACAGGAGTGCCTGCGTGGAGCAGCGGTGGCAGTCACATGACCAGGGCTCATAACGATGTGCTAGTGGTCTGTGAGAGCAGGAGCCACTGTCGACAGTGAGTCAGCATGAAGCTGAGTTAACTACACACTGTCCTAGTCAGCTTGGCAGCAGGGGCCTTAAAAATCGTGATTAACACGGATTAGCTGTCTTTATAGCCTGTATAGCTGACGAAATCAACTGGTTGAATGACGGTAGTATTTTGGATGTAGAGGCCGTACATGGAGAAGAGAGAGGAGCGCTATAATATCTGATAGGTTAGCCTTTGTGCATGAAACCTGTAGTTTTACTGAGCATTTCAATGATTTTTGTTTCTGTATTTAAGCCTTGTTTAGTGCTTCATTAAATTTTCTTATAGCCGTTTGTGGATAAATACCAATTTGTTTAGGAACAAAATGCATTTCAATGGTATGTTAATAAGAAAACTCCATTGGAAATGCAGGGTCAGTAAATGTTTTTTTTCCTCTTTGCTATCTTTTACTTTTGCCTCAGTTTCCAGATTATCAGTAGATCTCAAGCAGGGCTGATTTCAATGCTGTTTCCTGAAGGTTTTGTTCCTCCATTAAGTGTGTCGACTCTCTTAGGTTCCGCACTTGACCTGAGTTTTAGCGACATTAATGTTGCGTCACTTGATAAGGACTTAGAGGAACAAGAAAACAGTGGCCTAGGATTAACAAGTAAGAATGCAGTTTTTGTAGCTACTGAGCGATGGGAGCTTCATCTGATTTATTCATTTAGAGTGAATTCATTTAAATGTCGTAATGCCGTTCAAAACAGAAGTTTAACTTAATATTTGTTTGGCATGAAACGTATAGGCTAAACCAAATATTAGATAATCAATCGTAATATATATTGCATTGTTTAATTATTATTTTGCCCTTCTTTCTGAGTGGCGAATTGATTTCTTCATGGACTATGAGCTCAGTCTTTTATAATCAGAAAATGAACATGAACCGTAAACAATGACGTTTAAATGTATGTGTTAAATCTTACTTTAGCATGCATGGTAATGGTGATATATCAGTTAGTCTGTTAGTTAGTTGGTCTTTGGTTCATGTTGGGAAGTATATTTGAACAAGAACTTCTTTGTAACTGATCAAATTCTTTTGTGTGCTTTTATGGTCTTTGAAAATGGTTTGCGCACGTACTCAAATGGACTTATATTTCAAATGAATTTGTTCTTTCCAGGTCAAAGGTTGTTAGGCGGTTCAGCCCCTGTCAACATTCCTGGATCTCTGGCTCGCTCTTCCTCCTTGCACTCCTCCTCTTCGCTTTCAGCCTCCCCTCTTAGCTCGCTGTCCCAGTCCCTCTCTCAGTCTCTTCTGCCAGGAATGGCGCCCCAGCAAGGCCAAACGCAGGCCCTGTCCAACACGGTGGAGCACGGCCTCTTGGGAACCTCCACCTCTTCCCAGAATTCTCTTGGTGAGAACCAAACTGTACTAGTGCAATGCAGCTAATGCGAAAGAGGGCAAAATGGGATAAAAACAGAAATGGACTGTGTTCCCTTGCTAGGTTTGAATGGTGGAGCTGGAAGCATATGGGACTTTGTGAGTGGCAGCTTCTCTCCAAGCCCATCGCCAGTGTTCAGCAGCATCGCCTCAGCCACGCTGAGCTCGGGCAGTGCAGACCTGGCTCGTCTGTTAAGGGAGCTCGAGGAGGCCAAGAGGAAGATTAAGCACTGGGAGGATGCTTGGCAGCAGGTTAAACAGGTCGGTCCATGGCTCAGTGTTCGATCTGGAGCTTTCATGCAGCATTTACACATTTAACGTGCATTTTTAGAATCTTTCATTGTACTTCAGTGCACTTAAATGTTTTACATTTCATAATTTAAATTAGAAATTTCACAAATTTCCAAAGATTAAATTGCTGTAATGTAAAATAAAACCTAATTGGTGACTTTTGTGCTGCAGTGGTTAGATTCGCTCGAGTAGCTCTGTAAACCTTCCATATCAAATGCTTTTGGTGACCATCATCTGTGGAATTTTATGACGGGGCAAGGAACTCCATCGCCTTCAGGTCATACTGAGTGCATCGTATGAAATGGGCCATTGAGCATGTGGAGAAAACATGAGATTTCATTGGTCGGCATTTTTTTTTTTTCTTTTTTTTTTTTTTTTTTTTTTTTTTTTTTTTTTTTTTTTTTTTTTTTTTTTTTTTTTTTTTTT
>JAACJT020000037.1:6993747-7016417 GCA_009936485.2 Gymnarchus niloticus
TTTTTTTTTTTTTTTTTTTTTTTTTTTTTTTTTTTTTTTTTTTTTTTTTTTTTTTTTTTTTTTTTTTTTTTTTTTACCCGTATCCAAATCAGACTGGCTGTGATTTCATAAAAATGACACATCGTTGCAATATGACGGTCTCAGACAGTGTGATGGAGTTCACGGAAGTCAGTGTGTTTATTTTAAAATTTAAAAAGGTCACTATGACTCAGATAAAGCAGTGGAGAAGGAATGAGCGAAAAAAAGGGGCTGTGAAAGTCAGCACTCGTGCATCTTCTGTGTCCTATTGATACCGTGCAGATTTCTTCTTACTGTACATTGCTTGATACATTTACTAGAATGTGTAGCCTGAGAGGAAGTGAGGAGAAAGTATAAATATATGTGAGATGTAAATATTAGACCAAGAATTGTAGAAATGAGACTTTAGGGAAGGCTGCTGAGACAAGAACTATGGGCTGCCTAGAGCAAAGTTGTAGTCTCTTTATAAATTCATTCAAAGTGGCTCTGTCCAGATTGTGGTAGCAACAGAAAACAAAGTCCAGACCGGTCTTTCACAGAACTAACTTTCAGGACCATCCGTGCTCGTTTCTGCTTTCAGTGTTGCGACATTATGAAGCAAATGGCATTATTTGAAAACGTAGCTTGTTTACGAATTTTACATTTTGTTGGTATATTATTCAGCCTTGTGTGTCATGTTTGAAACAAGGCATCTGATTGGCTATTCAGAATTTACCTGTAAGGGGTGACACAAAGAATTACACAAGTAATTCGTATTGGACAAAAATGTCTATGGAAAAAGTTTTCTGCTCAAGACAATAGTGTGATGTCATTCACAAAATGCCATTTATTCCTAAAAAATATTACGTATTTGGGAAACGGCAAGCTCTGGTTCCTGTCCCAATCAACTTGTCTTGTTGTACCCTTGTAATTATCCCAGTAAGAACACCCATCTGGTTAGATTTGATGAGCACTTTGAAAGAGGGTGTCAGCTAAACAAGTCCATATGAAAAGGTTATAGATCGCAAGCCTATCCGAATGTCTCTGCATTTAGAAGTGGTCTCAGGTTTTCTCTGCATATTTGCTTTTTCATAGTGTGATTGTGGTCCTCATAGATACATTATTGGTCTCAGGGCACACAGCAGCCACTTGTAAGACTAAAGGCTTATCTTGGCCTCAGGCTTGTGACGCCTGGCAGAAAGACGCCCAAGACGCCAAGGAGCGAGCCAAGTCGGCCGAGGCTGAGCGCCAGCTGGCTGTGGAGAAGCATGAGGACGCTGAGCGCAGGCTGAAGGAGCTCCAGGAAGACTTGGACGCATTGTGCCGCTCTCCCAACGTGCCCCTGCTACGCGGCTACGGCGAGCTCGACCAGCTCCCACTACCAAAGCTTCACTCCATCCAGAGCCAGCTGCGAACAGATCTAGATGTTGTAGATGGGGTAAGGATGACACCCTCCCGGCACTCTTTTGCAATTTCAAATACACAGACACCAGTTAACGACAGAATAACCAGTAATGACAGTGGTGTACGTGATGTTTTTGCTTAATTGCAGAGAGATGCGGTTATTAAATTAATCTGCTTTGTGAGTTAATGCAGTGAAGCGCTTAGTCATAATGTGGACTTGTATTGAAAACTGTCCTGCTTTTTTCTACCTGACCAACTCTGACTTCTCTTTTTTTAACACAGGTAATATATCAGCTTCAGTCAAAGAAATGTATAGTTTGCCAAAAGCATGATCGTTGTATAGTCCTTCAGCCTTGTCAACATTATGTCCTTTGTGAGAACTGTGCACCTAGCAAAACAGAATGCCCATACTGTAAAGCAAAAATACTCAAGTGGTGATGTAGAACTACTCAAGGTACTGTCTCTGTATATATTTGTTTGAAGAGCTACTAATATACATATATATTAATTAAAACGCAGCCTTCTTGTCTTTTCAGTATTCCGCAATATGATTCAGTTGATAGTTCTGTTAGGAAACAGTATTGTTTGACTTATACTTAGACTGTAACTTTAGAGGTATTTCTCGTTTGATCTTTTGGCTATTTCAAACAGAATCCAGCTTTGCTCACTGTCCAAACAAATGGTTTTTCAGTAGCCATGGTGACTGTTAATTATTTAGAATAAAAGTATCAGTCAAACAAAAACTTATATTAGTTTTGTGAAGAAGATTCATTTTTTTTGTTAAAGCACTTTGTTGACTTGGGAATTTTACTTTAGAATATTGCTTTAAGCTGCTTTTGTAGTTTTTTTTTGTTTTTTGTTTTTTTTTTAGTATGCTATTGTTATGAAGCTTATGTTTGTGTACTGTGAAACCATAGAATATTTTCTTTCTTTTAACTTTAAATCATTGGGTATAGTTAGTAGATTGCTAGTTTATTATAAACTATACAAAATAATAGCTATTAATAGTATTGTTGAATTGCTTAGGATTTTTACATTTTTCCAATCAAGAAGTGCAAACTTTTAATGCGTTTAAGCATAGCCAGCAGTTATGATATCAATAAGGCACATAACATATGCTGAAGCATTTAGGAAGTCAATTGCCATGTTTTTTATGGTTGGTTAATTACTGGTTAGTTCTCTGAGGAGCCAGCACCATGCAACAGTGCTGTGGTACTCTGTGACTGTGTCAGTTCCGAAAGTATGTTTGGGAGATCATCTGGCTTCTTCAGGACCCGACGGAAAGACTTGCATCTGATATCAGCCACACATTCTCAAGTGCCTTGCCTCAGGAAAATATGGGGGTGGGAAATGCATCTGAAAGAAATGTAAGATTGTAGTAAAATGGTTACACATAGGCAAAAAGCTTGTGCAACTCTGCAGAGTATTTGTATTCATACTTTCTTTGCAAATGGTATTTATCTGATTAGTTTATACCAGCTCAGTCCATTGTATGAGTATTTTCACGGATGTGGGCCGTAAAAAGACGATGCTCTTGTCAGTGCCTGTGTCCAGACATCAGACTTCTGTTCTGTCTCGATCCCTTGTGTCTAAATGGATAATGGTGCTTCTAAATGGTGACTTTCTTTGGTGCAGCTTCAGTATCCTTGCATTTTAATTTAAACCATATAGGATGCAGATCAGGAAAAAAAAATTGATGTACATGTTTTAAAAAACACTTTGTGTGTGTTTTCCGTTATATAAAAAAAGCAACATAGTCTATAATGCCTTTTGGATGAAGTTGATAGCATCCAGTGTGTAAATTGTGTTCTCCAGTATGACAGTGTGATGTTGTTTAGGTTAAGATAATTCAAATGACCTACTACTGTGTTCACTGTTTTTTTTTTTTTGTTTTTTTTGTTTTTTTATTTTGTATGTTTAATATTTAGAGTCATGACTGAGTTCAGCAAATTGGAAAAAATATTTAGTGTTGAATAATTGAATCTTGGCTGTTCCAGTTATTCAGAGGCTATGATCTAGTAGAACAAATTTAAGTCAGTCATAATTTAGCCATTATGCCACTCATAGTCATAATTTAGTCATCATACCGCTCCCATTATTGAGTAATTATTGAGTGAATGCTGATTTTCCATGAAACAAATTGTTCCATCACACTAATGTAAAGAAAAAAACTCAAGTATGGCGTAACCAACATCCTGACAATAACTGGTTTAATTTGTTTTCATCAACTCTGCCCTTATCCTGGCATTGTTTGAATAGTTTGTTAAATCCCAAATTTTAACATAGAGATTCTCAAGTAGGATTAGAGATGTCAGTAAACAGGAATTAGCCCACTGGTGTTGCTGGCTCTTCTGTAATATGGCGACACTGCCAGCTACATTGTTTCATACTAACAATGGTGTAATTATACCATAAAATCGCACCCTTCATATAGTATGACGTAAATGTGAATGTAAATATATCTCTGTGTACATAAACACATGTATGCATATATACATATGTTCATGTATATATGTACAGTCTGACAGTAAATTTAGTATACACCCAGTTTTAGCAAAGTAAACATTTCCCTGAGAAATGCTAAGACATGTTAGTGTTAAAATATTCAAATTGTGATATTTTAAATCAATGAAAATCCACACAAACTTTAATACACGATGACTTTTGCCGGCAGATACTATACACTTGTTGTTTTATTTTTTGGGTGTCAGATTATGACTCTTGCTTATTGTTTATTAACTTCAATAACTACTAAATTTCTCGAGATGAGTTTAACATCTTTTATTTTAATCTTAATCCTTAATGAAAAATATGGACTGAAAAGAACCAAAGTGTTGTAGCTTAAATTTCCTCTCGGTGTTACTTTCAAAGTATATATTGAAATATTTAAAATTTGCATTTAGTATAAAATGTCGCGTACACTCTTGTTTGATTTGGATGATGGAGGGAAGGTTACACCAACTGCTTTTGCTGACAATATTAATGGACTTGTTAGTCCATTTTGTAGGTGTGCCAAAGACCTTTACTTTTCTATGGCATTAGTGATATATCTCACTTTTTTCTGAGAACAAGCTGGAAACCTAATTTTAAAAAGTATGACCAAATTGAGTACCTGATTTAATAATGTATTTGTAAATGCCATAAACAATTGCAACTTCTTTGTTAAACAGACGATTGATTGTGCATTAGTGCTGAATGCATAAACTTAAAACAGCATTTTGACTTGGCAACAGGAAAAGCGGAGAATGTTAAAATATGAATGAATTTTGTTTTATTGTTGTGTGGCCATATGGAGTAGTATTGTTTTAATTATTATTTTTCCATTGCTAAACTCATTTAGTGGTTGGCTTAGTTCTAAATATTACTGTTTGTTCAGTAATTATATGCAGTCAGGAATTGGTCTGTAAGTGCTTTAGTTCACTCGACTGGTATCTGTTAGGTATGGTTTTATACACTGTATAAAGTTTAGGTTCATTTGTTGTTGAATTGTCTGGACAATGTTGCATGCATTAATGATGTGTTTCCCTTGTGAGAAGTCAGTGACAAATTGGATTTTAGAATGCAAGTCTGCGGCTTGTATGGATGCCAGTTGATATACATCACTGCAAATATTTCTCGTTTGGTTTTTAAGTTTCTCTTTAAACAGCAACAACTAAATGTAACCCCCATACACATATATTCACACATGATAACACTGCCACTTCTACGTGCTATCTGTTTAAGTTCAATGCCTTGTACCCTGCAGTGAAACAAGCTCATAGTCATTAAAACTAATCCATTTTTTCAGGATGCACACAGCATCCAAACCAAGTACACTTCATCTGAAAACGACAGCTTGCAAGTAGTTTTACTGCCCATGTGTGCAGTGTAAACACAGTTGGTACTTCGTTTTCTTGCTTGTGATTGACTTATATTGAATACTGTGCTTGGTTGTTGATTCGTATCTCAGAAATAGCTATCAGAAACAAAAAAAAAAACAGACCAGGCAACTGAAGCTGAGGGCTAGCACCGGTGGGAAACGCAGGGAGTTTATTGTTGGCAAATGCTAAATGAATCATAAGGAAAATGTTTCTTAGTATACTCTGCATTCAGATTTTTTGTAATAGTATTATGATTGTTAAATCAGATTTTATGCAATCTCATACATGAAGAAATATGAAGCTTGTTGAATTGCGTAGAATTTCCCCAAAATTTGCAGTATTAGCAAAAAAAATTTATAAAAGCATGATTATAGGTTCCCTACAAAATTGCTGTGGAGTGGCGATTATTCTAAGGTATTATATAAACCCTGATATTGAATGTACCGTTCCAAAATTTAGATAGACCATTGGGTTTAGGTAAAGAGCGTTAAATTGTTGACTTATAGCACTTAATATTGTGAATGGCTATATTATACAAATAAATTTGACTAAAATGCAGTTTTTAAGTTTGTGTTTATTAGCCTAATGCTCGAATGGAACAAAAAGGATTTTCTCAGGGTTTTACGGTAATAACTGTAGAAAAAGTAAGCTGTTCTGATAATACAAACTTCAAGCTGCATTTCATAGATTTATTGACTTAGAATTCAAACCAGATACACATTCTTTATAATGCATATCCCACATTTCGGTAAATAAGTATTGCTATATGGAATAACTCAATTCTGTTTAGTGTTTGAATATTCCTATAAATATTATTATTGTGAGTATATTAATTTGTAATGTGTTGTTAACAGTAAGAGCTTAAATACGTATGGAAAATACCTGTGTTTAATTTATGGAAGCATTCACATCGAATTGTTGAGTGATTAGAACAGACTGACGACTAAAAGGGTTTTTATTTTCTTTTCAAAATAGGTAATATTTATAATGTATAATCATGTACTTGTAGTGTAATGTTTAAAATTAACTTGTTCAGATTTTTACACTATAGCATTTATGCAATGGTTTACAGAATTCTTGGAATTATTTTTATCATTATGGGAATTAAAATAATTTTTGATCATATGTGTGTGTGTGTCGATTGTGGTCCATTTACTTTTTTTTTTTCCTCCTTTTTTTAATCCATACATACTTTTTGGTTGGTGTCATTCTCACACAAAGAAAGGACATCTGGGATTGTTTATCTTTTAAATACCTTAATATATGAGTAAACATTGTATAACAGTTTTATTGTTTGAGACAAATTGTGTGGAAAATTGGGGGAATTCCTTGAAGTGGGTAGACACATAATAAACTTCTTACCTAGCGTGCTATGCTGTCTTTTTCTGTTACAATAGATGTTTTAGTGCTTACTCTGTATCATTCTAGTGAAACCTGACTTCTGCCGTCACAGTGAACAAGGCATGATGGTCCTTGGATTTGTATTTCACTAGGAACGTGTAGTTGCTGCATTTCATATTAGTTATTTAGGGTCATGCAGATTCAGGACTTTAAGGCATCTTCTAACTTAGAATGAGTCCCCTAATTTGTTAAACAAGACTTCACAGCAACTCACCGTAACACACTTGCTGTAACACCTTGTAGCACCTTTCTTCACTACAGTTCCCGTAGTGATTGCTAGTTGCTTGGCACAGTTTCCTTGTAGCACTTCCAAAGGGCCTCTATGAAGAAAGAGAAAGGTCTGACCGATAATCTGCCGGCTTGAAGTGTGGGAAGAAAGAGCAGAGCAGTATCATGGTCACCCATATGGGTAGAACTGTATGCCTGAAGGCTGAGGCTTCGTTTGGAGACCCAGAAACTGGCAAGATTGTTTCCATAACAATAACACTGGTCTAGATGGGCCATAATACATTAACAAGCTGTGTCACTATACATATTCTCTATGCATACCTTACTGATACCCATAGGCTGTGACAGATTAGATATTTGTGAGTATTCCGCTGCCCTTTCAACCAATTATGAGTTCTTAAGCAGAGGCTGACATACAGTAAGTGGTATGCATGTGCACCTTGTGAAAGATGTCTTGTGTTTAAAGTGTCCATGATGTAAAATAGGTACACATTTGCACAGTTAGGGCAGGAAAATCCCACGCACTGTAATTATGCTTTGCATGCATACTTGCATACCACGTAGGATAACCTGTTTAAAAGCCATGTCTTCTTTGAAAGCCTTGGATTTAAATGTACTGTAAAATACTGCATACCTCAACAATATGAAAGTTGTTCGCAAAAATTTGGGGATAGAGATACATGGTGTGTATTTTACACAGTATTGGCTGATAATGAATGTAATTCAGATTTGACTATTAGTCTCCACTGAACTGTCAAAAATACTGTTTTTGCAAGGTAATGCAAATTGTGAAGTGTGTCTACATAAGGCTTCCTCTTGTGATGCTGGACAGTCCTTTTGACAAATTGCTCCTATTACTTACTATATCATTCTCATTGTCACTAGATGGCAGTCTAAGCTTAAAAGCTGCTGCAATCAGTTCAATTCATACACAGACAGCATAGATGTTTAGATAGTATCAGAAAAAAATTAGACTTGTTATGGATGGTCCACTGTGATTTTGCCTGGCAGACAGGAAAAAACATCAGATGCAGCAGAATTACAATCACTAAATAATTTTAAATGATCACTAGAATGAAACAAATTTGAACATACAGGAAGATAGGTATTGCATGCTATACCGGATTGAAGGTCTACTTTCCTAATGTCCCCCACCCCTTTTGATTAAGCACTGTCTTTTAGGGTAGCTCTCCACTACACTTTTTTTTACAGTCTTATAAGATTATGAAAATACTGTAGTTTACACTTAACAACTGATCTGTGCCTGTTTTTTACATGTTGGGGATCACACACTACACAACTCCAGCTGATTTGCTCCTGACTCTAGTCTTAAAATTCAAACATGTTTCAAATACTTTGACTTGTCAGAGCCACGGACAGGAGGCCAGAGACTAGGGTCTGTACCCATCATATACTATGTGACTGTCTGCTCCTGCTAATCAACTCCGACTCTCCAAGAATTGGCAGACTGGAATTGACTGGTCCTGAGTCACTATGTGAATCGAAGCTAAAATTGCGGTAAAAATTGTGTTGTGAAAACCCAGCCTTGAGATCCTTAATGTTCATTGCTTTCTAGTATGACACTTACCATACAACACCATGTGAATCAAGGTAAGTTTCACACCCAGTCATTAATATATATATTTGGATGCAGGTTCTTCTAAAATGTTATAGTCATACTGTTCTACAAGCAGTCAGTATTGTGTGCTGCTCAGGGATCGGTTATCAATCTGAGCGCTGAACCTCAGTGAATAAATAAGAAGTTGGTCCTCCTTTGCCTCCACTCTTTGGGAAAGGCTTTACGCTAGACGTTTGAATATCATTGGTAGGATTTGCTGCCATTCAGCCATAACAGCATCAGTGAGGTTGGATATTGATGTTGGATCGTTGGGTCCTTTTCTGTTTGTGTGCCCTATGACATCACAACTGAACTCTTGTTGTTTATAGAAGTTTCAACATCACAATCACTTCAATTGCAATAACCAAGGCAGAAGTTTGATACTGACTTGTTGGGAAGGTGCCATCTTATGATGGTGCCACGTGGAAAGTCACTAATCTCTTTAGTATGACCCTTTCTGCAACCAGTGTTTGCTGCTGGAGATTGCATGACTGTGGGTTCAATTATTCTCCTGTCTCAGCAATGAGTATGGCATAAATACCCAAGTCCAAAAGTATGTGAATCCCCCCCAATTAGCTGGTGTCCCAATACCTTTGTCCATATAGTGTAAGAGGTATGCATGCGTGCTATGTCACTTACCTCACTTGCAAAATCTTGTGTTTTCAACCTACATAATGTAAAACAGGCATGCAGTTGGGCAGTCATGACAGAATAACCATCATAATTATTTTTCCTCACATGCATACTTGCGTATCACATACTGTATATCAACCTGTTTACAAGTGATGGCTTCTTTGAAAGCCTTGTGATTAAATATGAGAAATACTGTACCTCAACAAAGTTCAGTGGTCTCCCTCTTCGATTTGGTAGCTGGACTGGTCTTGCTGAATGGCTTATTTTTTATGCTCTTGTTCTCACAAGTACACCCAAGTTGTGTAGGTTATTATATAGCGATGAAGTATGCAGCAATCATAGTAAAATATGTCTAAAAATGAGACAGCCCTTGTAAAATTTTAAAGCCTTTAATATCTTCAGGAATATTTGCCGAAGTTTGCCACCATAAATGTCATCTTATTGTTAATATCATTCATAATTTAGGTCACCTAAATTTGGACAAAATTATGGAAACACAAAGATAATGACAGGATTTTAGTAATACATAGAGGGAAGATATTTCTGTTTTGTCCAGCAGCAATACCAAAATTTCTCAGCACAATGGTGCTCCCAATAAATTAAACAGAAGTGTATAGAACAATGCAGGTGAGTTAAGTTGAGGTAGAATCATTCTTTTAAGCATGGAAGTTCCATCATATATTAATATTAAGTACCTAATAACGAATAGGGTCACCCTTTGCCTTCAAAACAGCATCAATCCTTCTTGGAATGCTACAGTCCTGAAATATGTGTAGTGGGATATCGGATCATTTTTCAAGAAGAATGGTCTCCGGTTCTTTGAGATGAATGGGGTGGAAATTTACTTTGCCCACCTATTTAGATCTGATAATGGGGAAAGCCATGAAAACTTTCAGTTATGAACATGATTAAATATGTTAGCAAGAAATTCACACACCGTAGGTCAGGGAAAACGCAAACTTGTAAAACTTCTTCGATATGGAATACAGATGATTTTGTAAGTTTTCTGGTACATATGCATGTTATCTTGTTGGTTTTGTGACTCCCGTTGTTAGCTTAACTGCTTGAATTGGAGAAAAACATTTGCATCCATTTACATTTGCACCTTAGCATTTTGCATCATATTATACAGACCGAGGGCAATTAATCCATTTATTTTAATAATGTTCCTATTTTTCTGTTCTATGGAACCTCCGAAGAAGTTCTGGGTTAGGATCCAGTGTTAGTCTAAAACCTTAAATGCTGGATTTCCTCCGAACAAGTTGTTAATTCAAATTTTAAAAAGTTTCCTCTGATATGTTGCTTGTAACAGCACATAGTTAACATGCTTGTAATCTGTGTTCTGTTAGGATTCTTAGAATTCCTGTCATAATTCAGTGGTACCTCCCTAGAGCCAGGGTACCGGATTCTTTTGGAAGCTGAGTTCTGGAAGTTTCTGACTCAATTGTTTATGATAGCGGTAATAATATTATGTTCCAACAGTATTAAAGAAAAGCTTCATGCCTGTTTAAAAGTCAAATAAAATACATTAAACTATTATAGGTTTCTATTTGATTACTTTTGGTTCACTGCTCCCAAATTGTACAGATTTTTTTTTTTATTCTCCTAATTGTGCTTACAGAAGGTACAACTACAAGCCATTTTATTACTCAAAACCCCCTGATGCCCATTGTGATCAGACATGCAGTTCTAAGATGGATTGTTTGTCACACTTTTATATCAGTCGGGATCCTTCTTGCCTATGTGAGCTGCAATGCCTACATCTTTGTCTGTTCACAATTAATGCCTGTAACAGAAGTTGGAAACCTTGGCCCCAGTCACCTATCCACTTTGAATTCAACCAGACCCACACATCTGTACTTTGGTTCCTCTAGAGTTTATACTTCCTTGAGGGCCAATCCCAGGCAGCATAGGGCAGAAGGTTAGGCCGTTGGGGTACACCCTGAACAAGATGACAGCTTTAAATTGTTTATTACCAACACAATTATCATATAACTATTCTGTCAGTGCTATACACAAGTGCTTTGGCACAACTGTTTGTTAGGGAGTACTCCAAAATAAATTTAATTGAATTATTGCGTTATGATTTTCAAAATAAGCCAGCGTGGTGACTCAGTGGGCAGTACTTGCAGTGTGTTTTCACGTGTCCACGGTCATGGGTTTGATTCCTGACAATGTATATATGTGTGTGGATTTTCCATGTAGTAATTGCGTTTGTGTTCGTTTTGTAGAGAAGGCCAGAAAACAAAATTCAGTGTTATGGTTACCTGAAGACGTCCAAAGCATTTTGAAAACAGGAATTTAGACAAGAAAAGCTTCAATGTTTTTTTACACTTTATTTTACCTTAAAGTTCAAAGGTACTGTTGACAAAGTGGCACATATATGGTGGCACTTAAGCATCAGAGAGACAGCTTTTGTGTGTCTGTGCCAAATCAAAGAGAAACACTTGCTGATAAGTGGTAGTAGTTTAACGTCCTCAAAGTTATTAAAAGGCTGTGCAGCTTATAAAATTAAGTGTCACTGATGACTGAAGCAGTTTGATGATTTTCTGCTTTTCTCTTCAGGAAGGACTATGAACAAGTGTTTTTATTGTGTCAGATACTTTTTTCATTAATCACTACAATGTAGTTTCATGTAGTTTCCTTAAGCTTTTATAAAAATCTGGAATTTCTGTTTGAACATATGGAACTTAGTTTCCCAGTTTAATTGCACCATAAAAAAAATCAACCAAAATGTTTAAATCTTCTCAGCCTTCAGGAGTGATGCCAGAATGGTCAACTGACAGGATTTTAAAGGAATGCACATGCACAAAATACTTTTGATGAATTGAAATATTTTATGTTAATGTCACATAGGCAGAAGACTATTTGTGAAGACTGATACAAAAATGATGATGTAGACCCCTACAGTAATAATGGTGTTTTAAGCTAAAAATTAATGCAAGTGCGAGTAGACAGAAAAAAGTGTGATACAGTGATATACATGATATAAATGTATACATGATTCCCTCGCAGTGTCCAAGTCTGGCTAATAGTCAGTAGCAGGTAAAGAAAAAAAAAAGTTGTGAGGGAAATGCATGACTGATATTTCATATCTACTACATTCATATGAATTGTGAGAATGTAAAATATCAAGCCAATTGGCCAATTTTTTTATACTTTGTGTGTTTAGTTGAAAGTCCTTATTTGGTTGGAGCTGGATTTTGCAAAGAAAACAGCTCAGTTATCTTCACCTGTGTCTGATTGTCTTGGCAGCAGAATTGGATCAAACGCAAACAACTGAGGTCAGGATGAATGAACAAAAGTTCAGTCCAGAGGACTGGAATTCAGAAAAGCACTAGGCAGGAATGTTCTTAAAAAAATTTAGAAGATAAAACCAAAATCAACAAAAAAAGCAATGACATGACTTGCAGAATTTCTAATAATCCTATGTTACTGCTTAGGGCACAAGGCTGGGATACACCCTTGATGGGATGCCAATCTATTGCATAGCACATATTTAAAATGTATTTCTTTTCAAAGCCTAGACTCAAATGTCCTCCCTGGGCAACTCAGCAGTCCTGAAAATGTTCAGCGCTGACATCTCTCAGATCAATGCCAGTCAGGTTCCCTGGGCTCCTGCAGGTGATATTGTTGTAGACTGTTACCATAGTGTGTGGCTCCTCCCCCTCTGCCAGGACTTCAGCTTGCCGAGGTACTACATGGGGCTTGCTGAGAATGTAGTCTCGGAGGGGTTTTATGCTACAATCACACGTCCAACGGTTACCCGACAACCACAGCTGACCTAGGCCATCAGGAATTTCGGCCGGAAGGTTGCTCAGGGCATTGTTGTTCAGGTTCAGGTAGCGTAGCCTGGGCAACAGCTGTAGGGTGCCATTTTGCAAAGATTCGAGCTGGTTACTGGAGATATCCAACCAAGAGATATGCTGCAGTGGATGAAGTGCCTCTAATGGGATTTGGCGAATCAGGTTTCCAGACAGCAGCAGGTAATCCAAGTTCTTCAGCCCATAAAAAGTATGAGGGGATAGTGACTCCAGCTTGTTGAATCTCAGGTCCAATTGTTGAAGCCCCTGGAGCTCCACAAAGCTTTGGCGCTCCACTACAGAGATGCTGTTTTGTTGAAGGAAGAGGCGGCGCAGTCCCGTTAGTCCAATAAATGCTTGAGTGGACACTTTCACGAGACAGCTTTTATCCAAGTGGAGGCTATGGAGTTTGGAAAGGCCTTTGAAGACCTGATCTGGCAGACTTTGAAAACAGCTGCCAGACAGGTTTATCACAGCCACATGAGATAGGCTTGCGAAGGCACCTATGCGGGCCTCTTGTACCTGGTTGTGCTCCAACTCCAGCACCTCCAGATGACCCAGGCCCTCAAATATTCTCTCACCAAGGACACGGATCTTATTGTGGCTGAGACGCAATTCTTCCAGGTAGTGTAGGTCACGGAATGTCCTTGGCCTCAGGCTGCCAATAGAGTTGTCAGAGAGTCGAAGAACATGGAGATTGTGTAGACCCAGAAAGGTTTCGTCATGTAATGCGCTGAGTCGATTGTTAGTGAGGTCCAACCAGCGCAGAGATTTCATACTAATAAATGCTCTGGGTGCCACAGTAGAAATCTGATTTTGGGCAAGATAGAGCTTCTGCAACTTTGGAAGCTTAAGGAATATGTTGGCCTTGATGACCTTCAAGTAGTTTCCTGTGAGGTCCAGCTCCTTCAGTTCAGCAAGGTTGTGGAAGAGCTGTGGTTGCAGATAGGCTAGTCGGTTTCCTGCCAGTACCAGCTCCTTGAGGCTGTGCAGGTCCAGAAAAATGTTCTCAGGCAGCACAACCAGAGAGTTCCAGCCCAGGTTTAGCAGCCACATACTGGACAGGCCAGAAAAAACCTTGTCCTCAACACGTGCCAACTGATTATTGTGAAGGCTGAGAGATGCTAAATTGGGGGTGTTCTGAAAGACAGAGGGAGGGAGAGACCGCAGTCGGTTGCGTTCCAGGTGTAGATGTGCCAAAGAGCGTAACCCTCTGAAAGCCTGGGCATCAATGGTGGACAGCTGTCCACTTTGTAGATTCAGAAAATCCAGATTACTGAGATCCTTGAACGATCCAGCTGGCAGAGTAGTGATCAAGTTACTATCCAGCCACAGTGAGCATGTAGAGGGTGGCACATCAGCGGGAACTTGAGTGAGGTTCCGTGTGCTGCAGTACACACTGAGCTCTGAGCTATAGTCATCAAGCAGGCAAGTGCAGCTCTTGGAGCAAGGAATGGGCTTCTCAGTAGGGATCCCAGCTTCTAAAGCACTGGTCAGCAGCACATTGAGCACTCCAAGTGCCCACAGTTTTAGTAGTAAAGTGGAGTTCATCCCAGCAGAGAGGAAAGGATAAACTCTAGAGCAATAAACACCAATATTACACATAAGGGACCATCTTCCTGGTTAGTTGAGCTGCTTTACTTTTAACAATAAAAGGATCTGTTCATAAACAGAATTTATGAAACAGACGCATGCTTCAAAAGGTAATATGAGATTTTCAGGTTTTGTCTAATGAGGAAAAGTAGTTTACAGTTTAGCAGTTTAATGTCAAGCCAATTAATACAGGAAAGGGTTTCCCCATAATATAAATTCACCTAGAGTAAAATTATTCTGTTCAGGAAATTTCCACCAACTGAGGACACTTTTGCCATGTTGTGGATCGATTTTCTGAAATACTATACATGAGTATATATTTACATTATCTATTATATAGATATAAATTTTATACATTTTTTCTTAAAATGTTGTCTTGAAATGAAAAACAAACTGACAAAGCATTTCTGATCAATTAGCTACCTTTCTGAAGTGTTTCTGAAGCTACAAAGAGCACAGGTTTCTTCCTATGAATAGATGGTCTCTTACCTGAAGTTTTCCGCCCTTTTTCAGTCTTGAACAGACTACCAGACGGCAGATGACAGGCTGAGGTGGTGAAGAAGACTGGAAACATACCAGACTTCTCCTGCCTTCTATCCATATCCTAGCAAAAATGAAAAGCCCAGCCCACCGAAGGACGTTCATTACCCAGTTAACCTTTTCACGTCCTCGTTTAATATTTGTACATTCTTAGTACAAGTTTGTTGGTACATACATGTGTCTATTATGATGCTGTCTGACCTGTTATATGGTTATATATTTATTATAGAGTAATTCAAATATAAATACGCCAATATAAAATGAAATTGTTATATTTTAACCAATAATATAAACGCAAAAAGAAACAACTGCAAAAAAAGTAACCAAGGCAACCACTACACTCACTGCGTTTGCACTGTTGTGCTCTTAAATACTTTATTCCAGCAGCAGTAACACCTCGTTTCATTTCCGAATTACATCACAATGCGACTGATCATCATAAAGGGAATGATGGTACTGCACTCCTCCTTTGAAGAAGCTGACTTCTGTGGGTGTAAGTAAACAAAGGCGTAAGTATAGGAAAGCATTTTCTGTACTTCAGGATCTTTCAGTAGTCCTGGGTCTCGTCCAGTTATGCCTAGAAACCCCGCCATCATATTTACTGGCTTGTGATTCTAGTATGTTATTCTATACGAGCCCTTTAATTCAGCAGCTGGGGCTTATTCTCAGAAAGGCAGAATATTTGCATATTTCAGGCACCCATTTTCCTTCAATCGGCAAGGCTTCCCGGGACTTCTGGTATAATGGTGCATAAAAACTGAATAAAGTATTTCCCTGCTCTGGAAAGGCCTGTTCTGGGCTGCCTGTATCTGATCATAAACATTAGTTTTACATTCTTGGTTTTCTGTGCAATGTGCAAGTTACCTCGTATAAATTATTTCTACTTTCCAAAGTAGCTTCTGTGTAAATCTGTAGTACTCTTATATTAAAATAAACTCCTAGGGAAAGGTTATTTCTACAATATAGTTTTATATATTAATATGTTTGATTACATTGAATGTATTTGAAAAAAAAACATTTCCTTTTGATTGTCACTTTGTTGCATGGAGAATGCAAGCCTATATGAGTTCCCACATTCATCCAAATTCAGATCAGCAAACTAATTCTGACTTTCCTCAGTGTTTTGTCCAAGCTTTAGAAGGTACAACTGGACCATTAAACATTTGTGGAAAACAACTGAATCTATTCATTTTCCATACCACTTATCTGTCAGGGTTGTGGGGAAGCTAGAGCTGATCTCAGCTAACTTTGGGCAAGGGTACACCCTGGGCAGGTTGCCAACACAGAGACAAACACCCATACCTATGGGCAATTTAGAGTAGTCAATTGACCTAACCTGCATATCTTTGGAATGTGGGAGGAAACCCATGCAGGCACAGGGCAGACATGCAAACTCCACACAAAGGCCCCTGTCGGGTGTGAGGACTGAACCCAGCACCTTATTGCTGTGAGGTAGCTGTACTAACCACTTAGCCACCAAAATGACTGAATAATAATCCCAATATGCATTTCAAATTCAACCAAAAGCAGCCATTATTATGTACGACGTGCATTTATGAACATACTTATGTCAAATTTTCTTGTGATCAACATTTATTGTAAATCTTGGCTTATTTTATGTTTGTATTTCAAATATTAACCAATGGGAATGCTTGTCCCAGAGTTCAAAGACCTTGATACATTCTAAACATTGATACTCGGGACACACAGAACAGCTGAGTGGCAAAATAATCTCATTTCACAACTTTTGAATCTCTGAATGGAAAGAAAATTTTCCAAAACATGATTACATGGCTGATGTCTAAATTTCAGGTGTTCCTCTGAAGAATGTTACCTTCTAAATGTACAGCTTTACATTTTTGATGTTAAAAATTGGACAATACGCTTTATATTTCTATTATGGCTGACAGGGTGCACCCCCTAAGATATTTAAGAGGGTGTCTTCTGTTTTTTTCTAGATGAGCACTCAGTGACCACACCATCAAAATCACGTAAAGTGGAGTAGAACCTAGAAGGCTGAAAAAATAATGACCGATTCTAGGGTCTGGAAAGAGGATGGACAAAGATATATGCTAGATGGTTATGAGGACTAGTATTTGGAATATGGAATATTATCTCACTGAGGAATTCAAATTAGAGCTGGAATGAGAGGCATTGATTAATTAGTAATATCTCTGCTTATGGAATTGCTTATGGAACTCAGCTGTTGTTCTTTGTTGTGAAACTTTAAAAATGACATTCTCTCTTTATGCCATTTCGCTGGATTTTAACTTTCAATAGGATAAACACAAAACGGGAGCCAATTAAAAATCATGTATGTTTACAAGTTGTGTTTTTTTGTTGGGGCACAGTGACTCAGTAGTTAGTACTGATACCTTGGGGTTGGGGGTTCAAATCCAGCAGCCGCTCTGTATGTGTGGAGTTTGCATATTCTTCCCATGCTTTTTGGGCTTCCTCCCAAAGACACACAGTTTAGGCTAGTTGGTGTTTGTAAATTGCTCAGAGTGAATGATTGTGTGTGTGCTTGGCATCCTGTCCAGAGTGTACCCCAGCTTTGTGCCCTGTGTTGCCTGGGATAGGCTCCAGGCCCCTCTGTAACCTTCACTAGGATAAGTGCTTTGATGATGAATGCATTTCTCATAAGTACCATAATATACCCTTAATCCAGCAGGCTGAAGAGCACACTGATATTGAGCAATGATTCAGACAGTTTTCAGCCCAATAACCTTTAAGCGTGTTTTGACTATTGCACAGCAGTGATAACAAAACAGTACACTGAGCTGCAAGTTTGATTATAATGGGTTGGGGGTAACATATACTATTTAAACAATTTAAATGAATCTTGAAGCACATTCATGTTTTTTATCCATCTGTAGAAGAAACAGGACACCATTCCCAACTAAAGATACTAACATTATCAAACACATACCACACATAGTAAGGATTTTCAAGACTATGTGGTTTATCAAAAGCCACATTACAAGTGTAGGTACGGGATTCCCCAGAGAAGATTTTCACATTACTTACCCAAGTTTTTCATAATTATTTAGCAAGTTGTTACTCTTACATTCTGAGGTCAGTCTCAGTAACTTGTTCCTTTTCAGCACAGAAGCTAATTGTTTTGCCAAAATCTCTGTTATTCCGCTATGCATTCAAAGCTTCGAGGATCTTGAGCAAGTTCTAGCAAAGACGCTAGATTGCACAACACAGGAAATCATCAGATAGAATTGTCCTACGTCTAGAAAAAAAAAAAAAAACTAGGAAATTTTGTCAAGATGAAAGAATGTTCCATTGGGATTGTGGGAACTGAAAGGATTGGTTCGCATTTGACAAGAGGCCCAGAACACAGCAGCAGCTAGGAATATAATTATCTTTACTTCAGCTGTACGTTGCTGAGGAGGGAACACAAACTGCGTACTCCTTGGCAATCATGGAAGAGCTTCACTTTACTGCTGGTGTAGCGATTGCTCTACATGAGCTAAATGTACAGATGTAGCATGTACAAACATGGTACTTCTTAGCAGATACTTAAAGCTTCATTATACAGAGGCATGATGGTGCAGCGGGTAGCATTATAGCCTCACACCTCCGGAGTCGGGGTTCACATCCTCGGTCAGCTCTGCATGTTCCAAGTCTGCATGTTCTCCCTGTGTCTTCTGGTCATCTCTGAGTACTACAGTTTCCTCCCATAGTCCAAAGACACACCTCCAGGTTGTCAGGGTCTCTAAATTGCCTGAAGCGTATGCACACACGTCTTGTGATGCGCTGGTATCCTGTCCAGGGTGTATCCAAGCCCTACGTTGCTTGGAATAGCCTCCAGGCCCCTCGTGATCCTGGGCAGGATAGGTTTTTAGAAGATGGATAGATATCTAAGTGAGCAATAGTAGCTTATCAGGATAACATTAATAAACCACCAGCATCATCCCCCAAGCTTTTAAGTGGCATAAGTGTTATGTAACCATTAGCTGACCTTCTGTTCTGACGATTTCCACCATTAGTATATATGTTATGGCTATGTGCCGCACTACATTTTAAAACAATCATACATATTCTGAATTGAATAAAGCTTACTGCCACCAAATTCCAATAAAAAGATGGATCCATTGGTTTGCATATATCTTTAAGTTAATTTTTTCTCATTTTTTTCATGGACCTCAGGAATCTAACATAGAGTAATAATAATCACACACATTGGATAACAAATAGAAAGTCTGTTACTGGAATCATTCAGTTCCAGAATTATTCAATATAATAATCAAAGCTGTCATGTTGTTTACAATCAGAATACTACAGGTCTCTATTAGAAATGTTTGCTCATTACTAGTCTGCATTTGGAGTATTAAAATTACCTTATGAGGTAACGCAGTCAAGAAATAATAATGCGTTATAACTTTAAAATGAGCACTAATGTCACACCTCTAACCGCCGTCCTCCTGGGGTAGCCCCCTCTTGCCTCTGCCCTCCCCTATATATACCCCATGTCGGGCAGCCTATCCCTGTTCCGTCATTGAACCGCTCTCCCTGTGTCTAGGTTCTGGCTCCTGTCCCTGCCATTCAGTCCTAGACCTCTGCCCTATGGATGCTCCCGTGTGTCACGTCAGGAGCGAGGAAGGACTAGGAAGCAGGCGTAGTGCAGATGGAAAGGGTTTATTATGGAGAACTAAAACAAAACAAGAACCAAACAAGATCAAGGGTACCAAAAAAAGGGAGAAGGAGCGAGGCACACCAACCATATGAGGAAGCGACATCAATGACCGGATTGGGACAGGCAGGCCTGGGAAGCACTTTTATACAAGACAACACATAACAGGCATGTCTCATTAGGGCCACGCTGGGGAAAAACAGAAGGGGCAGGTAGGCAGGGCATGACACCGTGTTCCTTCCCACTTTGGCCTTATTTTTGTCCTCAGCATTTGACTCCTATTATATTACTTGTTGTGACAGTAAAGTCTGCTTGTAAGCACCCAAGCACTCCGTGTCCTGTTGCCTTCATCTCCTTGCTCGGACCCAGCTCCTGACCCTGCCGTGACACCGAACTCATTAACACTTTAACTTCAACAGTCCTAAGTAAAGCAAATCTTTCTGATTGTGTTCATTTTACCTTTTCTTTTTAGCTTGATAAACTTGCCTTTCTCTGAGCATTCACCTGCGTATTTGGGATGCAATAATCCTGAGCTAACTTTTATCATTTTTGACAGAAATACACCTTAACAAGCCTAAGGTTAAAGCTCTCTTTAAATTGAATTTTCTCAGCTGCCTGAGGTTGTTGCTGTAACTTGGTAGTCTATCTCTGTTTAGTTTTCCTCCTGCTTCAAAGAAAAGCTGAACGCTGAGATGAACTGCAGAAACAGGGTGATGGTACAATAACATAACCCTAACATCGGAATGCAAACAAACTGAATCTCATAAGGAGAGTTGAGAACCAGGGATAACCATTTCAATCCACCATCAATCAGAAATTTCCTTGCACAGAGTGCAGTGAACCATTGCTCTCATTCCTAAAGTTGTACCATTTAATATTACGTGAATGATGTGTTTTAGAGTAAAAAAAACTCTTAAATTGTTACTTATTAACTCTACATCACCAAACTATTAATGAAGTTTTATTTAGATGCCTCTCAATAGCTTGGCAGGGCTGCATCAGCTTTCTGTACCATGAAGAACCTACGTTTCTGAGGTTCCTGTATAATCATCTTGGGGTAGATGGATGGTTTTGTATTGAAAACTGACATGCATTCTTCATCTTATGCTAACTTATCACTAATACTCAGAGAGCTTGGCTAGTAGACAATTTTGTCTCCTGATGCAGGATCCTGAGGTGTCTTTGAATGCAAAATAAGTTGGCATTTTATAGTTCGTCCCAAAGGTCTTTGATGGGGTTGATGTCAGGGCTCTGTGCCAGCCACTCAAGTTCTTCCACACCAAACTCACCCAGCCATGTCTTTACGGACCTTGCTTTGTGCACTTGGGCACAGTCATGCTGGAACAGAAAAGAACCTTCCCCAAACTGTTCCCACAAAGTTGGAAGCATAGAATTGTCCAACATGTCTTGGTATGCCAAAGCATTAAGATTTCCCTTCACTGGAACTAAGGGGCCTAGCCCAACCCCTGAAAAACAACACCATACCATTATCCCTCCTCCACCAAACTTTACAGTTGGCACAATGCAGTTAGGCAGGTAACGTTTTCCTGGCATCCACCAAACCCAAACTTGTCCATTATACTGCCAGACAAAGAAGCATAATTCGTCGCTCCACACAACACATTTCCACTGCTCCAGAGTCCATGGCAGCATGCTTTACACCACTACATCTGACACTTGGTATTGCGCTTGGTGATGCAAGGATGCAAGGTGATGCATGCAGTTACACGACCATGGAAACCCATTCAATGAAGCTCCCGGCGTAAAGTTTTCGTGCTGACGTTAACGCCAGAGGAAGTTTGGAACTCTGCAGTTAAGTCAACAGAGCGTTGGCGACTTTTACGCGCTGTGCCTCAGCACTCAGTGACCCCACTCTGTGATTTTATGTGGGCTGCCACTTCATAGCTGCAAGTCTGCTGTTCCGAAACGGCTCCATTTTGCAATAATACCACTTACAATTGACCATGGAATATCTAGCAGTAACAAAATTTCATGAACTGACTTATTGCAAAGACAGCATCCTATGACAGTACCACACTTGAATTCACTGAGCTCTTCAGAACGACCCATTCTTTCACAAATGTTCGCAAATGCAGACTGCATGGCTTGGTGCTTGATTATATACACCTGTGGCAATGGGACTGAATGGAACACTTAAATTCAATGACTAAGTGGTGTGTCCCAATACTTTTGTCCATATAGTATATTTCGGAGAGCCAGTGGTGACTTTTTAAAGCAGATATCATGTTTTCAAAACATTTCCTACTTGGCAATGAGAAACACCTTTTAAATTTGTAACTTAATCTGTTCTTTGAGTATAACTTGTGCAAATGTTCAGTCATGAAGGCAACACCTAAGCAGTCTGGTCTTAAATGTAATTTAACTTGCTGCTCACATCTATCTGGGGATCCATGCTTCATTTGATGTGATACAAAGTATGCTGTTACCAAGAGTACCATTGCATGTAAGGGTCTAATATCCCTGTGGGCTGACTAACATGATTCTTCTGCCAATCCCAGGTCCACAAGGGTGGTAAATGGCTTTCAACACATTTGTAACTGTCAGGCCCAGAATCCCTGTTTTTTTGCAGCTGTTCAACATAAATTGTCCAGTCATGCCCTGGCTTATACAACAGATTATCCATCCATCTTCTAGCTCCTTACCCTGGTCAGGATTGCAGAGCGGGCAGGAGCTGATTACGGGCAGAATAGGCCACAAGGCTAGGGAACAGCCTTAGGGCACAAGCTTGTGCATACTTACACAGTACAGACAGCGTAGAGACACCAATTAACCAAATGGTGTGTTATTGGATAGTAGGAGGAAACATGCAAAAAAAGTGAAAAGTCATGTGACAGACATTGTTCCAAATATGATTGGTTGTCTCAAGGCATTACATGTGAGACATGCCATTTGTGTAGCACATGCACTGAACAGTATAGTGCGAAAGCCTT
>JAACJT020000037.1:7016517-7093358 GCA_009936485.2 Gymnarchus niloticus
TCAGGTGCCAGTCTCCACAGAAGTAACTGGACCTACAAACAGCTGTAGTAAGTGTTTATTGATTTTATTAATTACTGTTACCATGTTACTGCAGATATGTAAACATGTAATGTGAAGATCACTACTAATCAAGATCTTGTAAAATGTATTTCCTTCCTTTGACATCTTTCTGATAGAACAGTGGATTAGAACAGAAGGACCACTGTGGATTCAAAATTTAAGTAAGTTACAAAATTCCCCCTCTCTTATGTTCCCACACGGCCTGCTCAGGTGCTCTATACAGTCCCATCACATAAGCATTAAACCCCAACACAAATGTTACCCCGCGTTATATACTCTACATCCTTCAATTTTCTCAATGCCCTTTATGTTCCCATTTGTCATATCTGGTCCGTCACGTGTACTGGCGCATCCTTTTGCCAGATATGGAGACTTCATCTCTCCAAAGTATAGGAGTCCATATCTGTAGGTTCAATTGCTGCTGTAACAAGGCCTGGTGCAGCTGTGTCCCTGGAAGAGAGAGCAGAAAGCCAGCTAAGCACACAATCAGTCTTACAGCAGCTCTACAGGATGGCTACCGCTACATTTCTCACATTGACTACAATGCAAAAATTAAGTATCCGAGATACGAAAACATAGCTCATTAAAGATCTCCTGTATACTGGCTGTACCGAATCTGTGCTTAATGGAGAGAGGCCATTCTAGAGGTGTTAGAAGTAGATGGGAGAACAGTGACTATCGTCATCAGTCAAAGGTGCAGGAAGCATCCTTAATACACAACGCAAGACATTTAATGGAAGTCGCATGACATAGAAGCAAGAAGCTCTGATTAATTTACCTTCTTTTTTTTCTTCTCCTTCTGAGTCAACTTATTCCAAATTTTCTGTTTCTTCTCTTCCTTGATTTTTGTTTTGATCTCAGTCACACATCCCATATGCTCATCTCTCTTCCCAGTGGTCATTTGAATTTTCATTGCCTTCTCTTCCTTGATTTTCTCTTTATCAACCACCTTTCTCATATGCTGAGCTGTAATCCTAATAGTCTGCTTAATTTTGGTTATCTTGTGTTCTTCAATTTTCACTTTGACCATACTTTTCATATGCTCATCTTTCTTCCTGAATAGAGAAATATATCTGCAACATTTAAAAAGCACATATTTGGTCCAACTTCTTGGGGCAAGAAATTAAGAAATGTTTTTGGACAAAGCAATCTGATGACTCCAAGTTGCTAACTGCATTACAATTAATATCTGCAACAATTAAAAAAGTTCCGTGCTTATCCATTTCCAAAGATCACAGAACAAGTCATTCCTCACAAAATACAGGGATCATAAGAGGAACCCAGTCAGCTCATGAAACCTGCATGAATATGACTCATAATCTCAAGTTCCACGGCTCGAAGCAACATGACGGATGGTCTTCAGGCATAATGCTGTTTCTGGACTCACCTTGTTGTCTCCTCCTGTGCTTGTTTATTTTCTTCCTCAGTCTTTTTCTTCCTTTCATCCTCCAGTTCATTCTTCTTTGTCGTAGCTTCCAAGCATAAGACTAATTGTTCTTGCTCCTGGGGATGGACACATGGGCATGAGGTACAGTTAGACATGCTGTGGTCACCCACTGAACCAGGTGAACTCGACTGATTGAGACACCGGACAAGTAGAAGATAAAACAGTGGTTCTATAGGCAGATGTTCAAGTCAGCCAGGACACTGAGAGGTAGTTATAAAACTCCCACTGACCTGTGACATACCTACAGAACAAGGAGCACCCAACACGTGAAGAATGTTGATTATCTGAACTATTTGGAAAGAAGTTTGTTCAGTTGATCAAATAGTTTAAATTACCAAACATACATGATAATACCCAGCTATGATGAAGAATCAGGCAAAATCAATGAATTGTATTATTTGGGGGGTGGGGGGGGCAATGGTTTGGATAACTGATGTTCTGCCATCCTGCAGTAAACGTATTGAGCATAATCTAAAAAGCCTGCTGCAAGTCAGAACTCAAAGTTAAGTCATCTTCGAACAGAACGCATTAGATGACTAAAGGGGGAAGTGTATCCAGTATCCCATACTTTTTTCTGTTCCCCGAATGTGTAAACTGTACAAAGTAACGCAGAGTGCTTAATTTAAAGTAGAAAAGTTAAAATAGATTCACAATAACTTAAATTCATTAAATCTTCTCTAATTTTAATGAGCTTAGCTGTACAGTAGTTCATTAATTCATTTCGAACCACTGTACAGCTATACACATCAAAAGTACAGAAGTTGTATTTTATGTCCCACTTACTGTGTAATCAGCCATTATTGGAATGACATCAAACACGTCTCAGAGTTAGAAACCTTTCTCCAGTTCCCAGTTAAGAAGTTCAACTTCATGCAGGCATTTTCTTTGGTTTTCCATGTTTGTAAGTTGGAATTTCCGAGTTCCCAGTCACTATTGAATGCACCATTAATAAAATATCTATCTGTACATTAAACAGTCATGTGGCCAGAAGTACCAATTGGAATAAGCTCTGTAGGAGCTCCAGAAGAGCGTTATGCTGTTCTTCCAGTTGTTCTACCACTGCCACGGTGCTGGCGGACATCGGGAAGTTACCCTCCGCTCTGAGCATCCACTCTGAAAGCCCGTCTGGCACAGTGTAATCTGGAAGCATAGCAACAAACACAGGTGTCACTGTCTGACCCGGCCAAACCACAGACACACCGACCACAGCACCAGACAAAAAGCCATTGAAGAAACCATTAAATCTTGCACCAATACTACTAGAAAAACATTCTATAAATATTAATCCACTAAATGCAAACTGGGGAATGTTTGAGAATGATAGCAACTGTACATACAATGGCAACATGTGAGCCTTAAAGCCAAAGATTGCTCGTCTTCAAATAGAAACTAATCTAACATCCGCATGTAACGTGTGCTAATCATGACACAGCAACACCTTACAGCCATATAATGTAATCAAACCGTGGTATTAAAGCAAAGGCCATTAGAATGGCCTCAAATGAATATGCTAAACAAAACGGAAGACTTCTGGGTAAAATTTAGTTCAGTCCATGCTATGAAACTCGTACACAGTGCTCCGGCAAAACTACTCACACCAGGCATCCTGTTGTCCATCAGTCTTTGTAAGGGTTCTCCGATTTTTCTTTGAACTTTTCTGCAAAACAGAGCAGAACAGCATGAAAGCTATTCAATAGCCACCCGCTAGAATGTGGCTACACCTTGTCTTGTTACTTGTTGCATGTGTTTTTTTCTTCGGAAATGTGAAACTTCTAAACATTGTGTCATTGTAATCTATAAACTTGTTTTAAACAATACTCTGGACCACGACCCAAAGAATAAGACTGCGGATTTCTGCACTCGGATCTGCGCTGGTTTCTATGTTAGATTGATAAATGAGGGTCACTGTGCTCTTTTTTAAATTTGCATAATTAGACCTCCAATGCGGATGACGGCAGGGCTGTTTTCTATCGATTGAGCTGGTCGATTACAGCTGACTGTGACTTTATTGCAAGTACCTGTTTTCAGATTTATACCTGCAGCCTTAGCATCAGCCAAGTTTGATATTAGTCGATATTTCCTGGGTAACTGCTATTTGAAAGTGTGGTCAATCAATCAAACTGTTTCTTATTTACATTTACTTAAACAGAACTAAGCTACATCATACTTTTGCAACGTCCGTTTGATGGCTTAGCTGAATTTGGCTGGAATTCGAAGCCTCATTTTTTAATAGCTAGCAATGAGGGTGTATTCTTATTGGCTGGGATAAGTCCAGCAAACAGGGAACATTACAGGTATGTTACAGGAACGTTAAAAACATAATGAGAAAGATATTGGATGTTGTGGGAATGTTCCCTGTTTGCTGAGAGTGTCCATGCACAGATACGTGTACCACACACATTGAATACCCCACACACTAACAAATATCATTTATAAAGACCTATCCTTTTTACATTCTCAGAACATGCTACACAGATGTCTCATGGCAAAAAGGTGCTGGTCACAGTTGAGGATCGAAGGGCACCTTTTTTTGGCCGTACCATCCATCAAATATACGGTGGAACCATCCCATTTCTGTCTTTTGTGATTTACTTTATACCATAATCCCAATCATCTGTTTGATAGTAATTCCAGGATTTATATATATTAGTAATTCCAGGATTTATATATATGTACTGTCATCTGTTTCCAGGATGCTCAACCACTAGAACTGCATTACCATGGAAAGACCCTGGCATTACCATAGAGAGAATGTTGCCACAGGCATTCATTGATATATGGAATGTGTCTGCATTTTAGACAGAAATTAATTAATTCCGCAACCGGAACATGTTGTATGTGGCTTTTGATCAAAGAGAAAAAGATGCTTTGTCATTTTTCCATGCGCTGATTCTTTTAAAGTTGCTACACATAAAGGGTTTTCCAATGTCAAAAATAAAATTAATAAAATTTAGAATTAGCATGTGCAAAGGACAGCTTTTCAGATATTTAAGTTCTGAATACCTTTGCTATGAACAGTCAGAGATGGGTAGTAACATGCTACATTTACTCCAATACATTTACTTTTTTTTTTGAAAAAACTACTTGTTAGAGTTGTTTTCAGGAGGAGTACTTTTTACTTGAGTAAATCTCTAAGAATTTTTTTTATTTTATTATATTTAGCTATTTACTCACTGTTACATTTGTAAAAATGTCTTTGTTTTACATCTGTCTCAAAAAAACGAATGAGCCAGCTAGCACATCCCTGACCACACATTAAGCCAATGTTTTCACTGTCCAGCGTGAGACCAGATATGTATCTGGTACAATGCCTTTTACGCCAGCCAAAAACGATTGATATTTCCGCATTCAGAAAGTCAACTTCAAATCTGCAGACACAGCTTGCAGGAGGTTGTGATTATGTTGGGCTTTTTCATACCTGTGCAACCGTCTGTTGATGAAGTATTGGTTGACGTCTGTGAGTTGTTTTTGTATTTCGCTACTGGGATCTACTGTCTCTGTTTATTGCTTAAAATGACAAGGCACCATGTTTGTATCCAGCACACGCTGACTTGTCTGCTTATTTCACGTTTTATCTTCAGTTTATACAGTGTACACCCTCAGCTATGCGTACCCCCCCCCCAGCACATAACTTCAGAATGAAGGTGGGTTTGCAAAAGAGGCAGTGCGAACTTAAAAACTGACATACCGATAGAATGAAAAAAACATGCAGCATTTATTAAACAAATAACGTTTTTTTGTTTAAAAAATATTTAACTGACACATAAAAAGCTGCAATCAGCTCCATAAATAAGATGTATCACTGCCGGGGGATGATTTTGAAGCAAAATAAAATGGCAAAGACGAAAAAATTTTAAATCAGAATAGCGTGATTTTTCCAACGGTATTGGATGGTCCCAGTGCGACTCATTACGTGGACTTATGTAGTCTGGAATTGAAATGGGACTGCCTGTCATTCGAAGCATTTTTCTAAAGCTGTACTTATTTTCTGCCCAATAACAAAATATAACACAACATTGCAAACCACTAACGGTTCATTGCCTTCCACGCCGGTAGTCCTAATTTCTCATTACAGACAGCCCTGTCCTCGCACAAAATTCTCGCCTCTTACGGGATTTCTGTTATTTCATACTAAAAATGAGACTAAAAAATGCCTGTTGATGTGAATCAGCTTCACAGTAATATTGTAGCATCCTTCACCAAATCTAATCATACACTTGTTTCCTTCCTTTTTGCACCACGCAATCCTTCATCCAACCAAAGTTCTCGAAGCAAAATTTTTAATGCTTGTTTCACTAGTTTTTTTATTATCATACATTTCACCTTATTGTTTTGTTAAAGAATGGATGTGGATGATGTCACAATAACAATGCTACAATGAATACTTAATGTTACTGTCATGCCTGCAGAGGAGCAGCCAGTCCCCCTTTATGAGCGATACCACTCCCTGGAACAATAACAGCTGAAGTCAATTGCTGGTGTTGGGACACCCCTGGCTGAAATTGCATGACCCTACGATTTCCTGGAGAGAGGGTAAATTGAAGGCCTGGGTTGAGGGGTGTTGGGGGCATAATTAGCAACAAATGGAGAAATGAGAGTGATATTAATAAGCAACATCTTACCCTTTAAAAAAAATGTTTAAAACATAACTAAACCCTGCTGAGAATATGCTGATTGACACAGTAAATATGGAATGATGGAGGGCATGATTAAATGAGACAGGGGTTCACGTCGAAGCAGGAACTTGCTGGAATGAAAACCTGCACCGACTGCGGACCCCCAGGACCGGAGTTTGACACCCCTGCACTAAACCCGTGTAAAATGTTTAACTAGAGGGCAGTAAAGAGGCACAACCTCTGTATTTTGAAAGTAATACAATGTTTTTAAGCTTTTTAACAGTTTTACTTGCAACAGTAACCTGTTGTCATGTGTGACTAAACCTCAGACTTTTAGCTTTTTCAGGTTTGTTGATGAGTGTTATATCGTTTATCATCTAACTTAATATATCTCAACACCTTATCACAACTGCACATTGCAAATGTATGTCATCGCGAGTTTGCATTCACATTGGAGCAAGTTTTGTGCATCGCTCTGCACTTTCTTTTTCTGTACAAGATGGGAGATTCTAAACATATTGGAAAATTGCAACAGTATACATGCAGGGCAATAAGAAAAGTGTACCTATAGCACTGAAGCGTTTAAGTCCGCATTTTTGTTAACTTCCTGGTACACAAACCGGTTTAAACAATCAAACAGGAATTCCACAGAATTGCAGGCTGAGTTACAACCTCATATGTTTGGATTTCCAAATGTGTATATCTGTGTAAAGTTTACATGATGACCCCCCCCCCCCCCGCACCTTCTTTACAGCATAGATGGCTAGGCAGTGAGAGATGTATTGTGTATAAACCATTTCATTTGAATACAAGATTATTTTTTGTGCATGCATTCAGTGTACAATGCAGCCAAATTTCAATCCAAATTGTAACACGTACTGTATATTTTGTAAATATTGAATGATAAAAACTTGATAAAATACAGGCTCCTGTACAAAGCTTGTACATTGAGTGAATCAGCAATTATTTTAAGGCGGAAAATGAGCTTGTAATTGGAAGAAGTGGTTACTAGAGCTTCTTGTTCTAGCTGTGGGAAATCATTTGTGCACAGCTTTTCCTTGTTCTTGACTGTCACACATTTAGTGTTTGACTGATAATGCTTTTTTAATGTTCAGCATGAGCGCCCACAATTCCAGCTCAACTTATCGGGATTGAGCTAACTAAACGGAAACTACTTTTTTGGAATCGACAAATGCTGAAGTTGCGCTTTCAGTTTACTATTGGTTGCAAAACTGTGATCAGGCTGCACAACTGACTTCATCTTGCTTCCACCTCACGAGGCCCCTCCTTTGTCCCTACATTATTAGTGATATAGCATATTCATGTAATTAAGGTGAAGTGTTTGCTGTGCCGAAAGGAGCTTGTGCACAACTAGAATACGTCATCAATGCTTAGGCATTATCGAGCTATTCATGAGAATGCGCAGCATGCCAACAGTCCAGGCACAAGCCCAAGTAATAATAATCATTTTCAATCTGTTTTGCATGATTAAAATCATACTATATGCTACTAAAATATAATACTTTCCTATCACAGATGCCAGAAAACACTGCACGAGGCCTTTGTGAATATGATCATTAATGACACCCAGCCATTTTCAATAGTGGCAGATGCAGGGCTAGAGAGCTCATCCATGTGTTGAATTCCACCCACGCTCTCCTACAAGGAAGGTGTGTAGTGTACTTCATTGTAACTTCACTAATTAAAAAGAATACACTCATTTTCTCATCCTCAGGCATTAAAGACCACTGTAGGTGGGGACTACCAAGAAGCTACGGACAAGGCCAAAGCAAAGTGGCCATTTAACTGATGGAAATGACAAGCTTGGTACCATTTTGCTTGGAGTGTAACATTTTCCCAACAGTCACACTGCAAAAAAACGGCTTTGGTCAAAACTAAACTCATGGAGATGTTGGGAATAAAAGAAAAAGTGAAAAGCCATGTCACAGAGACTGCTTCAAATATGATTATCCCATGACATTACATGTGAGACACATAATTTGTGTAGCACGTACAGTGAACAGTACACCGTGAAAGTCCTTTGACTACATATAACTCCTGCAAACAATAATTAAGACTTCTATTGTGACAAAAAGAAAGTCTCAAGAAGCAGCCATTCATATCTGTTTCCAAAAAAAGTGAGATACGTCCGTCTAAAATGCGCAGTACAAAGTACTCCTGGGTTTAGGATACTGGCTGCTTATCAAAGAGAAACAAAACCTTTAAATCAGCACGTAGCCTAGTTATCCTGTGAATGGCTCAACTACCTTTCCTTACTGTGTGTGTATTAATATGATTTTCTCTATCACAACCACTGCAAGGCTTACTTCATGTTGCCAAACCAGCATTTCATTTTATAAGAATTCCTATTGAGGATTAGATTATCTATTTCATAATTTAAACATTATTTTGGATAGCTATTAGATATGGCGTACAAATGGCTTAAAAGTTTGGAAACAAAAAGACAGTCGACAGGATCAGCTGATATTTAAGATTGTTTTAATCTTTTCTGGAATTAAAAATGTTGTATCTAGCCATCCTAATCCAAAGACCATTCAGTGTCTTTACCCAGTTCAAAGAAATTAAATGTTTTTGTATACCAACTATACCATTTGCACAGTGTGTGCTTTGCATATCCCATTTTATGCTTTGCCAGGACACACACAGGTGATAACAAGCTTGGGGTCTGAGTGCAGGGTTAGCCATTTATCCAGCACCCCAAGGGCAATTTTGGGGTTAAGAGCCCAAGGGTGACTGGGACACATTTGCCAGCATGGGGATTTGAACCAGCACCCTTCCTTCTAATCATGGGCATAGACACCTAACCTGCAGAGCCACACACCACCCTGAAAAGTATAAATCAGGAGAGAGTGTGGAGGCAGTACTCCATTACCTGAAATTATGCAGTCAAGATTCAGTTGAGATTGCTGTATTTGGGCAATTTGCAGGGGTCAGCACAGCCGCAGTGAAATGGCTGAGCCTCACCCTGGGTGAACCACCTTTGTTATCACATTATCTCCCCTTCCAGGTAAGAGATTGTCAGAAATACACATCACATCCAACTTTAATGTTTAAAAGATTGCGATGCTAGCAGCGTTCACTAAACTACAAGTGCTTGTGATGTTTATACGGTAACACCCCTCAGTGCTTCACATCACTGGTTCCTGGTTCCAGGCCAGCTAGCTTTTGGTGCCGGTGCCTGGATCTATTTTACAGCATGGGAACCACTTCCTTTGCGGTGGAAAAGCATGCAAACCGGTTCGGGAACCAGCATGGCATGGGATCCATGTCGATGGAAAAGGGAGAAAAGTGTGCTGGCCACATTCCATCAAGCTACAGTTGAGCTATCAGAGGAGAAAACGATATCGGCTTCAAAAGTCATACCCTTGATGAAAATACTTGAATCACTGTATACTGAGTATGTCAGAGGGCCTAAAGAGTGATGTAGTGAAGCAGCTGAGTGACAACCTAGTGTGACGTGTCAGGGAAAATCTACTCAATCGAGTAAATAAGTATGATGACAATGTCAACCCTGCTCAACCCAAGGTCCTAAACACTTGGTGTTCTAAGCCACAACAAGGTACATGAAGCAGTATGGCGACTGAAAGCAGAAAGTTCCATAAATATTAAGAACTCCAAGGTACAACCTGCTACATCCAGTGAAGGCCTAGTTCAGCGGCAGTCTCCACAGAAATACTGTAACTACACCTACAAACAGCTGTAGTAAGTATTTATTGATTTTATTAATTACTGGTGGCATGTTACTACAGATGTAAACATGTAATGTGAAGTATAATCACCTCTAATCAAGAGCTTATAAAATATATTTCTTTGGTGCCCTGTGGCATCTTCCAGATCGGACAGTGAATCAAAGCAGAAGTAGCTCAAATGCCACAGTGGATTCAACATTCAAGTGGGTCACAAAATCGCTCCTCTTTTTTTCTCACATGCACTGCTCAGGTGCAGTAACCTATACAGTCTCATCACATAATCACTGAACTCTAACACAAAAACGACCATTTGTAATGTACTCTACATCCTTCAATTTTCTCAGTGCCATTTATGCTCCCATTTGTCACAGCTGGTCTATCACTTGTAGTGCAGCATCCTTTTGCCAGATATGGAGACTTCATCTCTCCAAAGTATACGAGTCCATATCTGTAGGTTCAGTTGCTGCTGTAACAAGGCCTGGTGCAGCTGTGTCCCTGGAAGAGAGAGCAGAAAGCCAGCTAAGCACACAATCAGTCTTACAGCAGCTCTACAGGATGGCTACCGCTACATTTCTCACATTGACTACAATGCAAAAATTAAGTATCCGAGATACGAAAACATAGCTCATTAAAGATCTCCTGTAAACTGGCTGTGCTGAATCTGTGATTAGTGGAGAGGCCATTCTAGGGGTGTTAGAGGTACACGGGAGAACAGTGACTATAACCATCAGTCAAAGGTGCAGGAAGCATCCTTAATTAATACACAAGACATTTAATGGAAGTAGCACGACATAGAAGCTAGAAGATCCGATTAGTTTACCTTCTTTTATGTCATCTCCATCTGGGCCAACTTGTTTAGAATTTTCTTTATCTTCTCTTCTTCTATTTTCATTTTGGCTTCAGTCACCTTTATCAAATGCTCATCTTTGTTTTGCCGAACTTTCTTTGCTATCTCTTTACGCGTTTTCGTTTTGGCCTCATTCATTCTTCTCATACACTCATCTGTCTCCCTCAATCTCTGCTGAGCTTTCTTTGCCTTTTCTCCCTCAATTCTCGATTTGGCCTCCAGCGCCATTCTCGTAAGCTCATCTCTGTTCTGAGCAGTCTGCTGAATGTTCTTCATCTTCTCTTTGTTGACTTTTGCTTTGGCCTCAACTGCCGTTCCCATATGCAGATCTTTCTCCCGAATAGTCTGCTGAATTTTGTTTGTGTTCTCTTCAATTTTCGGTTTGGCCTCAGCCACACTTTTCATATTATCATGTCTCTTCCTAATAGAGAAATACATCCACAACACTTAAAAAGTTAGAAAATAAATTGTCCAGCTTCCAGGAGCAAGAAATTAACAGATGTTCTTTGAACAAAGCAATTTGAGGACTCAGTTACCAAGTTCCACAGCTCGAAGCAGCATGAGGAATGGCCTTCAGGCAGAGCATTAAGTTTCTGGACTCACCTTCTCATCTCCTTCTGTCCTTGTTTCCTTTCTTCCACAATCTTTTTCTTACTTTCCTCCTCCAGCTCATGCTTCTTTTTTGTAGCTTCCAAACGTAGGACTAATTGTTCTTGCTCCTGGGAAAGGACACATGGGCATGAGGTACAACATGTCAGACATACAGTGGTCACACACTGAACCATGCCATCTATTTACTGAGACACCAGTCAAGTGGGTTGAACAGTGGTTCCGTAGTCTTTGACAGATGTTCAAGTTAGCCGGGAAACAAGAGAAAGTTGATCTCTGACATACCAGAAGCTGAAGGAGCATCCAACACTAGCATTAAGAAGTGAATACAGTAGAATGTGGATTATCTGAACTAATTGGAATGAAAGCTGTTCAAATTGATCAAATCGTTGAAATTTTCAAAAATACATAATACCCAGTTGATGTGAGGTAGAATTAGGCAAAATCAATGCACTTTATTATTTGGGGGGTGGGGGGCAGTGGTTTGGATAATTGATGTTCTACTTTCCTTTAGTAAACAAATTGATTGCAAGCTAAAGAACCTGAATTATGCTGCATTCCAAGTCCCTCAAAAACGGGAAATCAGAACTTGAAATTATGTTATTTTTGACCTCCCATTTGATGAGTAAAGTGGGAAAAAATATAACTGCCTCCAGTATTCCTTACTTTTTTCTGTTCTCCAAAGAACAAAATGCATAAACAACTGAACAAAGCAATGCAGAGCGCACAATGTAAAGTAGAGAAGTTGAAATGGATTCACAATTATTTGTTAAATCATTACAACTTCTCAGATTTTGATGTTTAGTTGTACAGTAGTTCATTTGCTCTTTATGAACTACTGCACAGCTAAACCCATCAAAAGTATGTGTAAGCAGGTCAGGGGTGAGAAACTCTAACTTCATGGAAGCATTTTCCTTAGTTTTTCATAGTTGGGGGTTGGAATTTCCAAGTTCCCAGATGCTATCGATGCACCATTGGTAGCTAAAGTAGATCTGTACATTAAACAAATAGTCATACGCATAGTACCATTTGGAAGAAGCACTGGATGAGCTCCAGAAGGGTTTTCTGCTGTTCATTCAGTTGTACCGCCATTGCCAATGTCGGAAGCCTGTCCGGCACGGGGTTATCTGGAAGCGCAGAAAAACAGGTGTCACTGTCTGACCAAGCCAAACCAAGGATACACCAATCACAGCATCAGACAAACAGCCAGTGAAAAAAAACTCTTAAAGGTTGTACCAGGACTGCTAGAAAAACGCCGTATAAATATTAATCCTCCAAATGCAAACCTGGGAATGTCTCAGAATGACAGCAACTGCACTTATAAGCCTTAAAGCCAAAGCCAGCTCATCATAAAACAAACACAGTAATCTAACATCCACATAAAATGTATAAATATTAGTCCTCCAAATGCAAACCTAAGAATGTCTGAGAATGTTAGCAAATATACATACAAAGCCAAAGATTGCTCGTCTTCAAGCATAAAGTAATCTAACATCCACGTGTAACGTCTGCTAAACATGACACAGCAACACCTTACAGCTGTATAATGTAATCAAACCGTGGTATTAAAGTGAAGGCCATTAGAGTTCCCTCAAATGAGACTAAACAAAACTGACGAGTTCTTGGTGAAATTTAGTTCAGTCCATGCTAATGAAACTCGCACTCAGTGCTCTGGCAAAACTACTCACCGCTTGCATCCTGCTGCCTGTCAGTCTCTGTGAGGGATCTCTTGTTTTTCTTTGAGCATTTCAGCCAGACAGAGAACAGCATACAAGCAATTCAGTTGCAATTCATACCCACTAGAATGTGGCTGCGCCTCCTTGTCTAGTTAGTATCACTCTTTTTATGATTTTTATGCTTCTGAGATGTGAAACTTCTGAACATTGTGGCACCATAATCTATAAATAATTTTTAAACAATACTCTGGACCATGACCTAGAGAATGAAGGTACCAGGTTGGATTTGAAATCTCAAGAATACTTCTGTTGCAAAAGCCTAGAAGAACGTTATTGCACCTTGTCAATCCTTTAAAACAAGTTGCAACAGCACTTGAAACATGGGAAAGCCAAGAAGAAAGAATGTCTATAGCTGAATTTGGCTGGATTTCGAAGACTCATTTTTTAACAGCTAGTCAATGTAAATGGGGGTGCTTTTGTATTAGGTGGGACAGTGTCCATGCCGAGATACCTGTCCTTAGACACTTCACTGAATACTACACATGCCAACGAACGTCATTTGTAGAGACCTATCTTTTTTACGTTCTCAAAACACGTTATACAGATTCATCATAACAACAAACGAGTGCTGCTCACACTGGGAGGATTGAAGGATACTACCTTTTTTCGACCATAGCATCCACCAAAGGTACACTGAATCTGCCCCATTTCTGTCTTCTCTTGTGATTTAACTCATCCAATATGCAGTGTTCCAGTTTTATATAGAGGTACTGTCACATATCATAAAGACGTTCCATCACTTAGAACTGCATTACCATGGAGAGAACTCCCGGTCACAGGCATTCATTTTTTACATATGAAACGCACTTGCATTCTAAAGCTCATTTTAAATAATAGATAATAAAGTGTTATAGAAGGATACTAATTAATCCCGGAATCTTTGTTTCCATTTTTGTGATATCTACTGCCGGTGGATTAGGGGAAGTCTAAGAAAGTGTGTCCAGCAAGGATAACGATTTTAGGCCCTATGTGGTTTTTAAACAAAAAATAAAAAGTCTTTTGTCATTTTTGCATGCATTGCTTCTTTTAAACCTAGAACATAATTGATGATGAGGATTAAAACATTTTGCAAAACGTCTATGATAGGATCTTTTGCTGCAGAAAGAAGGGGTATTGATGGTTTCCGCTGTGAAATATTTTCATCAGTACTTGTATGGGCATCTATTCACAATCTGCACAGACCATAAAACTAAGTCAAAACGCATTGCACCCATAATCTATGCAAAGATTCAGTGCTGGGGGTTAAATGTTGTTTGCATATCAGTAACGTATAGTATACAAGATTGGGAGTGAAAATGCTGACTTGCCTTCTGTTTGCAGAGATTTTTCAAGCTAGGGTACTGTGTGTGAATTAGGAACTTGGCTGGTGGGTTGCCCTGGCTCCCAGAGGTCATCCATAGAGGGCTCCAGTGTCATTTGTTGTTAATCTAGGTGATGGTCAGCAATGTGTAGACCCCAGGATCACATCCACACCCATCATGATGCAGGGGTGGACAGGCCATGGAGTGACATGCAAAGCTCTATGGTCCACATGAGGGACCATAGAGTTTTGCACAGGAGGTCAGTTTGAAGGCAGTGTGCTGAGGTTCCAGCCGGTGTTTCTGACCATGCTGAAGTTCCAGTATCATTGGAACACACTGAGCGGCAGTCTGTGCACCTTTGCCAACCCACGGCGGGTTAGCCAGCCCTCAGGTCAAATGACACTGCAGGAGAGCTGAGGAGGTCAAAGAGAACAAGCAAGCTGCCTAAGAGGCTGACTTATTAGTTAATGATACCGAGCCATTTGTATTTGAGAATTCTGTGAGAAAGATATTTTTACCTCGTTGTTTCATATTGTGTTAATGAACTTGTGTACTGCCTGATGCCGCCCAGAGGAGAATGGGCCTCCCCCTTGAGTCTGCTTCCTCCCAAGGGTTCTTCTTCCTGAGGGAACTTTTCCTTACACCTCTCATTATACACCAGTACCATTATACATCAGTGCTGTACATTATACACCAGTAATTTTATACACCACATAAACCCAGCCACTGGGGATACACAAGCCAGTGTATTTCTTCATGCCAGTCCCAAGCCCAGATAAATGGGGAGGGTTACGTCAGGAAGGGCACCCGGTGTAAAATTTTTTTGCCAAATCAAATATGTGGATAACAATACAGATTTCCATACTGGATCAGTCGAGGCCCGGGTTAACATTAACAATGACTGTCACCAGTACTGTTAGCCAACAGGGTGCTGGTGAAAATTGGGCTACTGTTGGCCGAAGGAGAATAAGAGGGGGAAGGCATGTCCAGAGGCAGGAGGAGAGGAGAGGATGAAGGCTAGGAGAGTGGAAGTGAGGATAGGAACTTTGAATGTTGGCAGTATGACTGGTAAAGGGAGAGAGCTAGCTGATATGATGGAGAGAAGAAAGAAAGGTTGATATATTGTGCATGCAAGAAACCAAATGGACAGGTAGTAAGGTCAGGTGTATTGGAGGCGGGTTCAAATTGTTCCTACATGGTTGGGATGGGAGGAGAAATGGGGTAGGGGTTATCCTGAAGGAACAATATGCCAAGAGTGTTTTGGAGATGAAAAGAGTGTTTGTTGGACAGAGCAATGAGTATGAAGCTGGAAATCGAAGGCTAGTTAGTGCATATGCCCCGCAAGTCGGGTGTGAGATGGATGAGAAAGAAAAATACTGGAGTGAGTTTGATGAAGTAGTGGAGAGTGTACCCAATGGAGAGAGATTGGTGATTGGAGCGGATCTCAATGGACATGTTGGTGAAGGGAACAGAGGGGATGAGGAGGTGATGGATAGGTATGGTGTCAAGGAGAAGAATGCAGAAGGTCAGATGGCAGTAGATTTTGCGAAAAGGATGGACATGGCTGTGGTGAATACGTATTTTAAGAAGAGGGAGGAACACAGGGTGACGTACAAGAGTGGAAGAAGATGCACACAGGTGGATTATATCCTTTGCAGGAAGGTCAGTCTGAAGGAGATTGAAGGCTGTAAAGTTGTGACAGGGGAAAGTGTAGTTAAGCAGCATAGGATGGTGGTCTCTTTGGAGTGAGAGGCAATCTTATGAGACTGCCATCCAAGGGAGCTGTTCCAGACATGGACCCCTGGGCAGAGGCTCTGCGAAAGCCCCAGACATGCTGGTGGAATTATATTTCCCAGCTGGTTTGGAAATGGCCAGGAATGATTCAAAAGAAGCTATATTCTCTGTGGTCTTGGAAAAACAAATCTGTTCTGGTGCTACCACTATAACGCTCACCAAGAAAAGTGGTGGGAAAATAATAGTGATGATGATGATGATGATGATGATGATGATGATGATGATGAAAATTTTAAACAACCGTTTTCTTATGTAGCTCCATTCTAATACAGCAGGTGGAAGTGTTGCTAGACAAATCTAATGTTCTTGGCACAGATTCAACCACAGCTTTATCAGTATATTTGTCATGTTCTTGCATAACTAAGACAAAAAGTGCTATTTCAAATGTTAATATCAACAAAATGAAGATGTTTTCTATCTGACTACATTTGGCAGATTTAAAAATCTATATTTAACTGTTATACCAAGTATGTTTACTTTTACTTGTGTGTGTTGATTGAATTAGGTTAGTGTGGCTTGGTTATTATTTTGCATATGGGAGGTGAGGCAGTTCATTCGTCTCAGAATGAGGTAAATTCACTTCCTGTTTCCCGACATCAGTGTAACTGTCCACATGTACCTGACTATATTTCCTGCTCACAAAATGGTTCGCTGTTTTTGTTTTTTTTGGTTTGCATTGCATTTGCCACTGTTTGGAAGAATGACTGCCAACTATTATAGAGTGATTGAGAGTATCTTCTAGCCCAATTTAGATTTTCAGAGAATATCAGCAGTAATGTGTTCTGAACATTTATACTGTAAATGCAGTAGAATGCACATGATTAGAATGTGGGGCCCTTTGAGATCAGGAGAGTAAAGCTACTGCACAGTCAAATATTATAGGTAGTAATTTATTTTCTAATTGATTTTTTTATATTAAATGTAAATTAATGGAATGCATGATAGAGTCATTTCCATTCGAGTTATTATTTCATTGTCAGTGTGATTCCTTTGTACATAGAGTCGCAGAGTCTATGTACAAAAGGCTCTTGTTTTATTTATCTACTCATTATTTGTAGACAAGATGTGCTTGTGCAACAGCACCTTACAACAAGTGCATTTTAAACTGAACCCTGTAGACTGTGGCACAGGAAGAGAGCGAGACACCCAAAACACAGGAAGAGGTATAGCTTTCTTCTGCATGAGTGGAGCGAAGCCATCTTTCTGAATCGGTGGTTCACTGTTTGTAAAGATCTTGGCTAACTTCAGCTTTAACTCCATGTGAGGATTGACCATTTGTCACCTGGATGGGCCAGGCTTTTCTTTGTTTGCCTCTAAGGATAGCATCCTCTTTAAAGACGGTCCGGGAAACTTTTTTCTTTGTAACTGGCAATCTTACTTTCAGTCTGACTTAGACATTGAGGGAGACATTCAAAAAACTAAAACCATAAGAAAAAGACTGTCGAGAAGGAAACAAACTTATCAAACATATTAACTTTGAAGAAATTACGCAAAAAAAAAATCTCTAATATCCAGTTCCTCCTTGTGTCATCAAGTGGATTGTTTGACATGACTCAATTATTATTCTAGGTGAGTTACAACTCTTTACTCTAATATGTTAATTTGATGTTACATATGCCTATGATGCAATCATTTTTGAAATTTAATTTCTAAAATTTTGAATTTGAGTTTAGCTCTCTGCAAATGACAACAATTTAAAACAGAATGTTAATTACTACAAATTATTACATTCCGTCCGTACAGTTTTATAGCATTTTTAGTCCAGACAAATGGATTTTGTACAAATGAACACAGCCTTCACAGTCAGAATGTTTTGACACTGTAAGATGGAATGAGAAAGAGACTTGTGCAAATATCTGTGTTTACTTATTTATAAAGTTTTAGAGTGAAAGGGGAAACAGAAAGTAGGATGTATGCTATTTCTTCTGCTGCAATTCCATTATAATATATAACATACGTATTCCACATAAATGGACCCAGATTTGGTCACAAGGAAAGGTCATAATGATGGATAATAATGATGAAAATTTAATAAGTAGAGCGTAACTATCTGACCCAAAAAATATCATTTTTCTGTTTTTCTGATTATGCAAATAACTTGGTGTCAATAAGACAGTATGGATTTATGTTAAATGTAAATATATTTGAGCACATTACATGCACATTATTGGGATACATTTAGCACATTTAGAAATAGTTGTGTCTAAAGTTGTAGCGATACGGCAATGTAGAATACTTTTCCAAAATTCCCGAGGTACAATATTATATTTTTGTCCAAATATTACTGCAGTTTTTACGCAAGAAAAATGAAAAAAAATAAATACAGCAATTAAAGATTATGCCTTGACATTTAATGTAGCCAACTGCATACATCTGATTTTGAATTGACTTTAGTGTCATTTTTTTTATTTTCTTCTACAACCCCAAATCAGAAAAAGTTGGGATGGTATGGAAAATGCAAAAAAAAAAAATGCAGTGATTCTTAAATTTAGTTTGACTTTTATTTCATAGCAGACAGTATGAACCCAAGATATTTCATGTTTTGTCTGGTCAACTTCATTTCATTTGTTAATATACATCCATTCCTGCATTTCAGGCCTGCAATACATTCCTAAAAAAGTTGGGATGGTAAAGCATTTCCTCTTTTGTAATGTTGCCATTCCTTCTCACAACACTTAAAAGACGTTTTGGCACTGAGGATACCAAGCAATGAAGCGTCTCAGGTGTTATTTTGTCCCGTTCTTCCTGTAAACACATCTTAAGGTGTGCAACAGTACAGGGTCATCATTTTCGCATTTTTGTTTAAAAATTCTCCACACATTCTCTACTGGGGACAGGTCAGGACTGCAGGCAGGCCAGTCCAGTACCCGTACCCTCTTTCTCCACAGCCATGCCTTTGTAATGTCTGCAGAATGTGGTTTTGCATTGTCTTGTTGAAAAATGAATGGACGTCCCTGGATCAGATGTCGTCTTGAAGGCAGCATACGTTGCTCTAAAATCTCAGTGTACTTCTCTGCATTAATGCTGCCATCACAGAATCATAAATTATCTTTGCCAAGGGCCCTGACACAACCCCACACCATGACAGACCCTGGCTTTTAGACTTGTTGATAACAGTCTGGATGGTCCTTTTCATCTTTGGTCCAGAGGACACAGCGTCCATTTCTTCCAAAAAAAGATTTGGAACACTAATTCGTCTGCCCTCAATACACGTTTCCACTAGGGGTGTAACATTACAGTTTTTCTGTGGTTTGGTATGTATCACAGTTTTTGGACCACGGTAATGTACAGTTTTGGTATCTTTATATTTAAGAAGAAAATAAAAACACATCACCCTTTAATTAAACAACTCACTTTATTTTGGCTGTCTATTTTAAACTTTATTATTTAAAGTTTAACATCAAATGAACTACTTGTCTAAGCATTCTGTGTTCTGTCTAAGCTTTGACAACCTGGAAGTAGCCTTCTCTATTTTATTTAAACAGGCTACATACTTGTATAGGCAATATTAAATGTAAAAATAACAAAGTACAAAATTTAGTACCCTCGTTAGATACCCTAATGAGATTTTACCCTGAGTTTGTTTACCGTCTTTTTATCCCCCGTCATCGTATTGACACTGAATCCAAAATGTTCTCATACCACGGATTTGAAAGACGACGGGACCTCTTCTGATTCGCTTCTCTCTGTCTCCCTACTAGCACTCGCCATTGTCACGTTGGAGCGAAAAGAATATTCGTTTCAGTTTAGCCTCTCCTCTCTAGCTCGTATATGCATACAAAGCACTGATAGCCAGGAGGCGGATAATTTACGGCATCTGCTGTTGCATAATGACATTTAAACTCTAGTCCTCGAAAATAAGACAACCCCAGTTTTTTAGATGTATTTCTTGGGAAAAAACACCGTCTAATATTTGCGCCAAAAAATATAGGAAAATGACGGGCATATCATAATACTGCGGTACAAGTGTGCGTATCGAACCGTTCGGTACACCCCCGACGGTTCGATAATATACCGAATACCATTACACCCCTAGTTTCCACTGTGTGAAGGTCCATCCCAGATGCCTCCAAGCCCAAAGAAGTCGATTCCACTTCTGGACATGGTTAACATAAAGCTTCTTTTTTGCACAGTAAAGTTTTAAGTGGCATTTGTGAATGTAACTCCATATTGTAGTGCTTGATAAAGGTTTGCCAAAGTAATCCCTTACCCTTGTGGTTATATCAGCTATTGATGAATGACGGTTCTTGATGCAATGCCGTCTGAGGAATCAGAGATCACAGGTGTTCAGCTTAGGTTTATGCCCCTGCGCATCACGCACTCAAATTTCTCCAGATTCCTTGAATCGTTTAATGATATTATGCACTGTACTGTAGATGGTGAAATATGCAAATCCATTCCAGTCATTCGTTGAGAAACATTGTTTTTAAACATTTCAATAATTTCCACATGCATTTGTTGACAAACTGGAGATCCTCTGCCCATCTTTGCTCCTCAAAGACACAGCCTTTCATTGATACTGCTTTTGTACCAAATCATGATTACAATCAGCTGTTGACATCACCTGTTTGAAATCACATCATTATTTAATTTTTTTACTTCATTACTAGCCCTAAATTGCCCCTGTCCCAAATTTTTTAGAATGTGTTACAAGCCTGAAATGCAGGAATGGATGTATATTAACAAATGAAATGAAGTCGACCAGACAAAACATGAAATATCTTGGCTTCATACTGTTTGCAATGAAATAAAAGTCAAAGTAAATTTAAGAATAACTCCATTTTTTTAAATTTGCATTTTCCATACCGTCTCATCTTTTTCTGATTTGGGATGTAGAAAGGCCATTGTTGGAGTAAAAAGTATAAAAAACTGTAAAATTCACCATTTAAATTGATTAAATTTACTATAAAATAAGATGAAGGTGTTAATCTCAGGAGGTTACATCATTTTGTGGATCTAACTGAACCTTGTTTTTTGAGACTTTTTTGACTTTTTTGAAGTAGAGCAGTAGACGATATAGACATTGGAACCACATTGTTAAATCTAGCGCGATAGCTGTTAGTGGGGAGTTGTAATATGTTTTTTCGATAATGCAGATTACGTTTTAAATAAACTGTCACAGAAGAATTTATGAGTAAGTATAAACTGTAACATGTACCTACAAAGACATCATTGCTGAGGCCCTGAAGACCATTTTACCTAGGTTTAACTATCTAGCTCTCTTAGCCATCCTGATCAAGACTTTCGTTAACATCACAATTTACTTTTTGGTTTTGAAATCTTAGCTGGCATTTATCAGACAATGAAACGATCCATACTGTGACCCATTGTCCATCTCTGGACTAGATGATAATATGAACCATACTTCCATATGTACGTAAAAGACACCAAGTGTATTCTTAAAGAAACATTAGCATCTCTAATCTGGTTACAGAATGACTCCGGATTACAATACATAAGCAATAATTCCTTTTTCCAAAAATTCAAAACCTCCAAAATTTCATTATGACAAACCCTGCTAAAATGCATGACTGCACTCTAGATTTATTCTGAGAGCTCTCATGAGCAATGAAAAAAAAACACAGTGTTATCTAGCATCTTGCTCAGCTTGATGACAGGGCCAGGCAAGTGTGCATAAAAAGCTCATGTTCTTGGTGCTATATTTAATATACAGAGTACTTTCAGATTAACCTAGAACTTAAGGGCATAATATGCAAACTGCATTGGTAGGACATTGTATGTACACCACTGCTGAAAAAGTAGCAACTCGCTATATTACACTGACTGTGTAATTTACAGCAAAAAACAGACATTTTTCAGTCATGCAACTCAAATTGTACTAAGACCACATCCAGTCTATGTGGATGATCTGCACGTACATGTACGTAAATCCTCTAAGTCTTGCATGCTGTGGTTTTGAGGTTTGAGAATCAGGGGCAGCTCTGACGTGAGCTGAAAGGCAAAACGCACAGTTGAAAGTGTAATCTTTCAGTGTCTTCGTTTTCATAGCAGGGACTGTTCTGTTAGCAGCCAAGTTATTTAGCAATGGTCGTGTGTTTCACAAAGGGACTTTTCAATCGGATTTTATATTTAATCTCAGAGAATAACGTCTGAAATGCCTTCAACTTATCACTTTCCTTAGTGTAGACTTTTGAACAGATTTTTTATGTTATAATGACTGCACGTATGGAAGTGTGGAGCACAGAACTTTAATCAGGAGGTAAGTGGATTTTCAAACAACCAGGGTCAAAAGGCAGAAATCCAAAAAGATTTCCAAACACAAGGTTAATCCAAACTCTTAATCGTTGGAGCACATTGCAAAGGTCAGAATCCACAAAAGTCTGGCAGAATAGCATTAACCAGGCCCCGGTCATTAGGTGAAAATCAAGACTCAAGAGAACAGGCAGAATTCATACACGGGTACAGACTTATTACTAGGACTAATGTTCAGCATGATGAAGAACACGCAATATATCGCAACTAGTTACTGAGTTGTGAGGCACTTGTAGTTCCCGCTATTGGGCTGTAGGTGTTCAGTACTTCAGGGAGGGGGATCAGTGATGAGCTGGGTGTGGCTGGTTTTCTGTGGGTGTGACACATAGACTATAAATCTTGATAACTTTTATCATTTATGATAAAATGGCTGAAGATAATGAAATGGAAAAGAGATCATGTAAAAAATATATATCAATAAAACAAGTTGGTTTGAAAAATATTTCAAACAAAAAAATCAATGACATTGAGATAAAAACCTTTCTTGAGTCTACATTATTATAATTTAATAGGGATAAAATGATTGTGTTGTTCAGTCATTCGGTTATGTATGGGCACAAAGGTCCATGTGCATGGAAAAGTGAAGTATGAACTAGGCTTTATGGTATCATGCTCTTTCTAATATGAAATCATAACACTTCTATTATACCTGGCTTGCTTTTACTTCAATTGTGGCATAAAAGTCCGCCTAGACCACTGGCAGAAGTAGCTGATAGGTTATTGTAACCTCTTATCATGACAGCTGATTCTTCAACCATAAAACAGCAACCATCCAGATATAAATTAGACTAGGATGTGGTGTCAGAGCACAGTTATCCATTGTAACAGATATCCATCGTGAGCTTTATATTAATCTACAGTAACAACATCTTAAATGCATTGCTGTTTCAAAAATTCTATGACAGTATTATTAATTTTTTAACTTTCAATAATAACACAGACGCAGCTGATTTTTTTCTCTCGTTTTTAAGAATGGTGGAAAAGGGTTGTCCTGAAGAGTCTGAACTAAGCTGGAATGGCGGGAGAAATTTTGAAAGACTTTGTCCCGGATACCAAGAAGAGGATACCATGGGAAGAGGACTGTTACATAGACCTACAATCTGAAACCTGCTACCCACACGCAAAGATGAAAACGGACGGTAGGCAAAAGGAGAGATTGTTTCTATTATTATCATCCTTCAGTTACTGTAAAAATACACTGCAGAAGAGCACGTTGGCTCAGCGGATAGCACTAATGCTTCACAGCTCCAGATTTTGAATCTTTTGTGTTTGTTGAGTCTGCATGTTCTCTCCATGCTTCCTGAGTTTACTACAAGTGTTCTGGAGTAAGACATTTTAATAGGACGTCTGTATATTTTCCATTAGCAATGAACAAACATCTTGGGAAAGGTCTGGCCCTGCCTTAAGCTGTATGTTACAGAGTAGGTTCCAGGCACAACTCTATACTGGAGTCTTAGTGAGTAGATGGATGGATGGATGGATGGATGGATGGATGGATGGATGGATGGATGGATGGATGTATGTTTTTTTCAGTGGCTTGCTATACCATTCCTTACTGCATAAAAACACAAATTTCTGTTATGATGTAGTTTGACGGAACTAGCTATGATAAATTATAACAAGAATAACCTGATTCCAGCTTCTCTTACATAATAAATGCCACTTACTTCAGTGTGTGTTTCAGAGTTTTGGATACACAAGCACCGCAGGCGGCTGTTGCATTCAATCTCCAGTGCATTGCTGGAAAACCTTGTCATCCACATGCACAAACTGGCCTTTCTGAGCCATGATGAAGCCATGCAGATACAATCACTGAGACAGTCCCAAGAGAAGGTGTGCACAGTCATTGACATCTTGGCTAGTAAAGGCACTCAAGGTTCGGATATGCTTCAGGAGTTTATTGAGAACACAGACACGCAGCTCTATGGTTTAATTACACTGCAAGGTATGGATGCACTATCTGTTGGATTTGAATTAAAAATGATACGTTGTTGTGTAGTTTCTCATAAACTCATAAAAGACATTTTTTGGATGCGTGTTTCATAGAATATGTAGCTGCATCACCATGGTTAGTAATAATGTCACTGATTTTTTATCTTTATCCTAGTAAACACATAAGTATTATCTTAGAAAGCTAATCATGCTAATTTAATTAAAAGTATTAACTTCAGTCTATTGTAATCTTCTACTTGAGTATAGAACCAATAACACAGAAACATACGGAAGTACTGCAGAGTCGCTACGGACGGTGGAATCCTGGATTACTATCAGACAGACTGGCCCTGGATAGCTGCTCCAACTTACTGTTAGTGGAGGGACTAACAGACCTACAGCAGAAGGAGCATGATGTTCTGCAGATTGAAGCCACCAAAGGTGCCAGGAGGCACAACACCAGACAGCTCTCCCTGGACAAGCTGTTGAACTCTCTCACACGTGTTAGCATGCCCCCACGCATCTTGCTCACGGTTGGGGTGGCTGGTATTGGAAAGACTACTTTGGTGCGTCATTTTCTCAAACTCTGGAACACTGGAAAGATCTATCAAGATGTAAATTTTGTCTTCCTCTTCAGCTTTTGGGAGCTGAACACATATGAGAAACTGTCAGCTGAGCGATTAGTTAAGCTGTTCTACCCCCATGTGACCGATATGGGTATTGTCTTCAACAGCATCACTCGAGTCTTGATAATCTTTGATGGGTTGGATGAGTTCAAATGCTCATTGGACTTCTCAGAAGCATTGTCTTGCACGGACCCCAAAAAGGATGTTCCAGTTGATAATCTGATAACTAACATAATCCGTGGGAACATTTTCCCTGAGGCTTCTATCTGGTTGACCTCCAGGCCTAATGTTGCAGCTCAAATACCTGGAGGCCTCGTGGACAGAATGACTGAAATACCAGGACTGAGAAACAAAGACATAGAAGAGTTTCTTTTCCATATGTTCCAGGATCACAATCTAGCTGACCAGACATGGTACCACATCAAAGCAAACAAGATCTTTCATGTCATGTCGTATGTTCCTTGTGTATGTTTCATTGTTGGTTCCACCCTTGGTTTCCTCATAAAAGCTCACATGCAGGAGAGCCTGCCTAGGACATGGACTGAACTTTACTCCTACTTTGTTAAGATGATTGTAGAAGAGGAATCAAAGGATAAAGAGCCCTCGAAATTAGAACAAATTTATGGCAGCAATCGGAGGCTAATGGCAAGTCTGGGAAAGCTGGCCTTCTATGGGTTAATTAAGCGCAAATACACCTTCTATGAGCAAGACATGAAGGCGTATGGCATTGACCCACCCTCCCTTCAGGGTAATCTCTGCAGCCGTATCCTAATCAAAGAGGAGTCAGTTGCTTGCACAGTTTACTACTTCATCCATCTTACAGTCCAGGAGTTTCTGGCAGCCACTTTCTACTATTCAGCCTCCAAGCGGGCCATCTTTGATCTCTTCACAGAGAGCGGTATGTCCTGGCCCAAAATTGGCTTCCATAATCACTTCAAAAATGCCTTGCAGCGCTCACAGCAATCTGAGAATGGCCAGTTGGACATGTTTGTACGCTTCCTGTCGGGCACACTGTCCCCGCTGGTAGTTAAGCCGCTGTCTGGGCTGCTGATTCTTGCAAAGGAGGAAAACAGTGGCTATCGAGCACCATCTATAACTTTTCTACAGGGCCTCCTTAGTTGCAGCAACACAGTCTCATTGTGGGCTGTCAACGTGGTGCACTGCCTACAAGAGCTGCAACATACAGAGCTGGTGCGCAATGTTGAGGAAGGCCTGCGCACCGGGAATCTGACAGGAAAACTGACACCCTGCAACTGCTCCATCCTTGCCTACCTCCTTCAGATGTCTGAGGAATGCGCTGAGGAAACTAACCTTTCTGGCTGTCTCAACTATTCAGTTTTCAAGAGCCTGCTGCCGCAACTGCTGTACTGCGGCAATCTCAGGTACGGTCAGCGCTTTAGTAAAGTTGTACTGAAATTTAACTGTAGGCTAATTAGATTTATTTCAAAATATTAGTGAAAAAAAACATATTGCTTTACTAAATTCATGCTTTACATTATGATATGGTGGATGATATTTTAACTGTTATATGTGGAAATAACATCAAAGCATAAAAGGAGGAACCTAAACATTTTGGCTGACGTAGACAACAGGCTGTGTTTTTGCTCTCTGCCTTTGTTTATGTTTTGAGTGAAACCGTGCAATAGGAGTTCATTCGTGGCGGGGGTTTGCGACTTTTCCTCATTCTGTATGTGTGGAGTGTGCATGTTTCTTAATGCCTTGTATCCCATGGTGTATGGAGTACTTACCATCCTGTACTTGATCAGTGAAATATAAATCTTTCTTTTAAAATCATCTTGGCGCACAGCTGTCTAATAAAAGTTCTTCTATGATCTTTAATTGTGTCATTAATTTATATTTTAGACTTGAAAATAATCATTTCAAAGATGATGTCATGGAATTACTGGGCAGCTTGTTAAGTGCAAAGGACTGCCATCTTCAGAAAATCAGGTGAGATTATCTGGATGCTTTTCCCTTCTGAAACTTCTGGCCATGTGAGATTACACTATTGCTCCTCACAGGCTTGGAATTCTTAACTGATTTTTCATCAACAAACAGAATCGATTGCACCAGGCGTACCATCAAACACATCCCATGAACTCCAAGCCCAAATGTATTTGCAATTTTATTTTGACCTGTTTTTCTATGATTCCTGAAAATTCCTTTGAGCAAATTGTTGACGTTCTGTCCTTACTAGAGGCAAAGCAGTTGTAAATGTAGTCTTTCTCTGCAGTGGTTCCATTTTTATATAAAGAATATAGCAATAATATGAACTTGCTACATTTAAATCTGCTTCATTCATAGTTTGTTTACAAAAAACATACTTGAGATGAGAAGAGTTATATATCCACTCGTGATAAATAATTAGGTTATAAAGTTTTCCGTCGATGGTTTTCTCTTTAGCCTAGCTGAAAATACTATAGGTAACAAAGGAACCAAGGCGATAAGCAGATCCCTGCTGGTGAACAGAAGCCTGACATCTCTAGAGTGAGTAAAGAATTTTCATATGCATGTCTTTTCTATTCTTTTGTCATGACATTACTAAAGTGGATGCTTACGCTATCTTGTTGGTTTTAGCCTTCGTAGTAACAACATTGGCCCAAAAGGAGCCAAGTCTCTTGCAGAAGCCCTCAAAAACAACCAAGTGCTTGTGTCAGTCAGGTGAGTGCTGTGACTCATACTGTATTTTCTACACTATTCTTTAATTTTATGTTTACCTTCCTCCTTTTATTTGTCGCAATCTTGAATTTTTAGTATTGTATGAAATCTTATTGGAAACGTGATTAAAATTTAATCTTAATGTCAGTAGAACTTAGCTGGCATCATTCTCAATTTTTTTTTTATTTGGTCCCTAGTGACACTGAAATTTTACCTAGTTTCCTAATTTTGATGTTTTTCATTGGCGGATGTCTGCATCTGTTCTCTGCTGTTCTTGGTCTAAGGCAGGGGTCTAAAACATACAGCCCACTTGAAATTGGGAATTCATTTTTCCGAAACTGTGTCTTCACTTATATACATTCAAAATAAAAAAATCAGATTTTTCCAGCTGGACAGGAAGGTGGTGTTAAAGATATACAGTATAATTGTTTGTTTTTGTATTAGAATAAGTCTTTTCTTCCAATGTGTTGTAGCCCCTGTTACTGCCATCAAAGAAAGATTCTTTGAATTATATTTTACATATGTAGAACCCAGTGAGCTTAAGGTCTTGTGTCCTGTTTTATTTAGGCCTGTATCCAAGATATATCAGAAATTATAACCAAAAGCTTCTGTTTCATTTTTTAAAACAAGGATGCAAAACATACCACTTCAGTCCACATAACACTTTGGTCAGCCCCCTGGACTGTTAAGTCAAATTTGGTTAAAAAGACTTAAGATTGATTCTAATTTAGCCTTGCATTGCATTTCCTTTATTTTTTGTTCATTTGTTTATCTTTGTTTTTTGTTGTGTTGTCTTTGTTGTCTTTATGTCTTGTCGTCACAATTCTTTGTTGTATTTTTTTTCTTCATTTGCTTCGTGTTTTGTGTCATTGCAATGTGTTCTGTTTTGCACGTCACTGAATTTTTCAGAACTGAAATGTTCTAGCCACAGGAGTCAGTATACGTTGACGGTATTTTTTTGGATATTGGTTGTTTTTTAAGCAGATCACTAGACTTCACTTTTATTACGTAGCTAATTAGTGCAAATAGCTTGACTACTGGGTAGTGATGCTGAAATGTTAAAGAAACACTATAACTCCTAGTCGTAGTCCATTTCAGTTTTACCCAGACAGAACATAGACCCGAATCCCATAAAACTAGCCAGCATAAACCTTTTTTCCCCATGTTTAACTTGACATGCTTGCTCCAGTCATGTACCTAATACACCAAATTCTTCCAAAGATTGCAGCTTGCAGCTAATGTTATACTTACTTCCAAACTCGTAGTGTAGGCGTTGCCTTCGTTCCATTCTTCATAAGAGTTAACCCTTGCTTTTCTCCCTATCTTAACTGCACTAAATATGTTTACAGTTAAAAAGCAAAAATAGTATTATCTACATCTGTGGATGAATCTGCACTTGTCCCCACTGATTACCATCGATTATGGATTATTTATTTATGGTGGGTTGTCTAAATGTTGGTAAAAGCTGTACCAACGAAACTTTCCACTGCCTTTGGTGATGTGGCAATAAAGATTCTAATTCTTGCTGTCCATTGGAAAAAAAAAAAATTATGTAAATGTGGTCTGGAGCACTTCCGTTTTGAAGAAGCCCCCTTTATGTGAGATGTTAACCCAAGTGGCCCCGAAACCCAGACAAGTCTGTCATTCCTGGCCAAATGGATAAAAACTGTTCATATTTCAGCCTACAGAACAACATCATCGAGGATGATGGGGCCAAAGCCATGGCAGAGGTGCTGCTGTGCAATCGCAAGCTTGTCACACTTCAGTGAGTGGCACATATCATGTGTTCAGGCCTTCACCAAATACAGAGCTATAGATGACCACTCCTTAAGGTTATGACGTGTCTTCAAGGTGGAAAATATGTTTTAACTGGCCACTCTTTAACACTTGTGCCAGAAAATGTGAGGCATAACCCAACAACCTAATTCACATCAATACAAACACAGGTGCAGCCATAGGCATGAGAGAAGCTTTAGAATATTGTGATTTATTTACTCCTTACACACAGGGAGATAACACCAAGAATTCTACGATGGGTTTAAATCACACTAATGATAAAATTAATGGATGAGGCAGGGTCCTCGAATAACAGTCCTCTTCAAAAATAAAATCAAAATTTCTAGTGGTTCTTTTATAGTAAGATTTGGAAATCTGCATCAGTAAAATACTTCTTTGCAGCTTTTAGAAAGGGAACGCCAATTATTATTGCCTCAATAAAAAAGAATTATAAGCTAAGGGAAGAGTAGAACATTCTACTACCCCTGTTGAACTAAGTACCTCTTATATTTTAAAAAACTGATTTCCACATCGTATTGTGTTATTATTATAGCTATGATTTCCCACCCATTTTTGTGTACTTGTTTAGACCCGTCAATCACGTCATATACAATAAAATACGCATTTTTTTTCCCAATATCTCACCAGCTTACAGAAGAACTCCATTGGTTCAGAAGGAGTTAGGAGCATTGCAGAGGCTCTGCAGAAAAATCAAACTCTAAAAGAATTAATGTAAGAGACTGCTCATTCCAATACAATCAATGGCTGATATTAGCAATTTGAAAACTATACATGCGGTGGTATTTGTGACAACATAATTCCTCTCCACAGCCTCTCCAGCAATCAGCTTGGGGATAAGGGTGCTGCAGCTCTGGCTCAGGCCTTAATGGTGAACCACAACCTGATCACCCTACAGTCAGTACCCAAAGTTCTTCTTCCACTTATCGAACGTCATTGCATGACCACCAACTGAGCGGGTTCGCTGATGTGTTGACCATGACTAAGCTTTGGTATTGTTTGTCCCTGCAGTCTCCAGAGTAACTCCATCAGCAACAAGGGGGTGACAGCTTTGACCAAGGCCCTACAGATCAACAGGGGGCTCACCGACCTAAAGTGAGTGTCCTACTACAAAAAATCCCTGCCATCGACACCAAGATATCGTCCAGAAAAATGTTTTTTAATGTTTATAAGAGACACGAGTCTGAGAAGATTTGCACTTTTGCTTGTCTCTTGGTTTCCAGTCTCCGTGAGAACTCCATCGGTGTGGAGGGAGCCAAAGAAATAGCTAAGGCACTACAGACGAACTGCACACTCAGAAATTTAGAGTAAGCCTCTGCCTCTGCTAGATGCCGAACAGACCAGACAGATCTATCTTTAGGTGGTCTTAAATGCTACGGTATTTATTAAGCAAGTTTGTGGGGTAGGATATCAGGATAAATGTATTGATTTAGACAGTCACTGACACGTTTTTCTATCTTACCTCCCTGTGTTGGTTTCTGTCTTTGCCCCTCTTTATCTCTATTATTTTATTTATCAGTCTGACAGCAAATTTGCTACATGACGATGGAGCGAAGGCTATTGCAAGGGCAGTGAAATGCAATTGTGCCCTTAACTCACTTCAGTAAGTAATGCCTGCCTTCGTCACAAGTTGATCGTGGACCCTAACGCAGGCACAAATCATCTGCTTACCTGGCTACCTTCTCTCCTGCAGCCTACAGTGGAACTTCATCAAGTCTACAGCTGCACAAGCCCTGGCTGAAGCACTGATGACTAATACAACACTTCATCTCCTTGAGTATATACATATTTATATTTGCCCAGCCTCCAGAAACAGGATTATGCTTATTACAGATCATTTTGATTTCATTCTTTCTATATTTATACAATTTAGAATTGATATTCACATTTTATTTTTACATACTATTATGCTAGCTGCTATTTTTAATAATGCAGAAACAGTATGTTACTGTTGTAAAGTTTGCTAAACATTATTAATACAAATCATTAGTCTGGTGAGGGAGGGGTTAGATGATAAGCCACACCCACACACAGCAGTTTGGTGGGGGTGTCTGTGTTTCTTCATTTTATGTCATGCGAGTATGTGTTTGTTTGTGTGATGCCAATGCAGTCTTCAGGAGAACGCAATTGGTGATGATGGTATGATAGCCCTGGCTGGAGCCCTGCAAACAAACACAGCCCTCAGTGCACTGTTGTGAGTATGACACCATCCATCCACCCATCCAATAAGCATTTATCCTGTACAGGGTCATGGTAAGCCTGGAGCCTCTCCCACATGGGAATAACATGAACAGCTGAATAGCATGCCAGTCCATCGCAAGGCACACACAAACTCACGCACAATCACACTATATGGGCTTCAGTTTCCCAGATTTACAAGGATGCTAGTACATTACAAATGCATGATGTGCTGCATGATCTAGATCACCTTTACTATATCAAGGCGAGATTCTAGTAGGGAGATTCATAATGGTATTGAATTTAATGATTCCCTGCAGTGTGCATGCAGCATTACATTTTCTTAAGCCACCTGCATAGAATTTCATTACTCTATGCATGCCTAGGTTGATGCAACTTCGTTTTAAGTCCACGATAAGTAAAATTTAACAAAATGTGTTTAAAACATCCAGATGTTTAGTTTTTATTAGCCAGCTGTCTTTGAGTGTAACTTTACAAGTTTGTTTCTTTGCGTGTGTACACACTCCTTGAATAGCTTCTCTTTGTTCTCCCTAGTCTCCAGGGTGTGTCAGTAGGCAAAAGAGGGGCCGTTGCCTTGGCAGAAGCTCTCTGCACCAACAAATCTTTGCATACCCTGGAGTAAGTTGTCTTCTAACACACAGTATTGTCACCTTCCCGTCACCATTGGTCATATGAATATGGGTAGTGATTGGACAGATGAGGCTGAAGAACCCATGGTGGGTTTTGAAACTATTACCAGCATGCTTAGATAGATAGATAGATAGATAGATAGATAGATAGATAGATAGATAGATAGATAGCATTACAACAGCAAAGTAACACAATATTACATACACAATATCAACATGACACTTAACAAAACACAAGATAAAGGATAAGGAACTGTAGATCTGTATTCCCACCCACCATAGGTTTTGAAACCTCATTTAGCCTCAGCTTTGATTGGTTAGTTCAGGATATTCCCACCCAGTACAGGTTTTGAAGCCTCATTTGTCCCATCACTTATTATGGTATGAATGAACTGAAAGCTGTACAGGTAACCCTAAACTACTACATGCTGTAAATGTCTTTACGAGGTTGACAGATTCATTCTGAACTACTTTATGTCTGAGGAGCTCCTTGGCCACACCCCACCATTATATACATTATATTGTCGTTTATGATACATTTTCATTCATGGAAAAAAATACTCTTCGTGTCTTTTGTTTGTTTGCTGTAATCAAATACGTACATAAAGTAATGTACTTTCAAAGATCACAAAATGTAAAGTGCATTATCATATAGAATGTCAATCACAGTATATTTAACATCTCCATTTCATAACAGTGGCAAAATATTTTTAATCGTGTTTCACATGTATAATGTTGTTATTCTTTATTATTTCTTATGTACCATTCTTTCATTTAAGCCTGCGTGGGAACTCCATAGGAATGGAGGGTGCCAAAGCTTTGTCAAACGCTCTGAAAGCCAACAGCAGTCTAAGAGTTCTAAAGTAAGCTTTTTTTTGATTGATGTCCAGTTCCTACTTCAGTCTTAGCCTTAAGCAGACGTTCTCATCATTGTGAACTGTTACTGCTGGTCACAAACTTTAATATTTCAAGCTTATATTTATGATGAGTTATGCAATATCATTCAAAGGAGTATGTTGGGTCCCTGCAAACATATATATCTTATATAGTTAATCAAGCGTCTTCTAAAAGTTTGCAGGAAAATGCACTGGGGATGGATGGAGCGATTTTCATAGCCACAGCACTAAACAGAAGCCATCAGCTCACCTATATCAAGTGAGTTTTATCACACATAATGTTTCAACTTATCTTGATCATGTTTTCAGTGATTATAGTTTATCTTGCAAATAAAATCCATGCTTTCCGATAAGGAAATCACCAAACAGGAAACAAATTAGACATATACTGTGATTTGGCAAATAAAATGTTACTCTTAATGTAGCTCTGATATTCAGGATGTGCCACATAAATGCAGCTTAAAATCTTATCAATCTTATCATGACAAAAACCACTTGCCCATAGATTTTAATGGAACGTTTTGTAATCAAAAATGAAAGCATTGTTCTGTTGACTTGTATCTTCTTTTGCTTCCTTTTTCAGCCTCCAAGGGAACCGAATTGGGGAGTCAGGGGCTAAGGTCATTTCGGATGCCATCAAAACCAAATCTCCAGAGTGTGTGGTAGAGATCTGAAGGGTCTATGGATCTACCGGGCTTACAAACTCAATCAAGCTTGTCAAAGCATTCATAGCTGACAAGGTATTTAGAGTAGATATGACATGACAGATAATACAATTAAGTTTGATGCGTAGAGTGAGGAGACATTTAACAACTAAGTATTTCAACAGGATTGTTCTATATTTGGCTAAGTATGTAGGCAGAATTGTTGTATATCTGGCTCAAAAATATGTTAATTTATTCATCCATCCTTGTTCCAACTGCCTATCCTGGCCAGAGTCACAGAGATGTAAATGTATACTATAAAGAATATTTTATTTTAATGATCTTTTTCAAAACTATTGAAATGTATTTTGTACAAAATTAAATATGAAGTAGTTTATTATTAGCATGTCTTTATCATGAATTCAATTTGTTTTATTATCTACTTGTGTGGGGTGGTTAACACATCTGCCTCACAGCAAGCAAGTTCTGGGTTCAATTCTTGGCTGGGGCCTTTCTGTAGCATTTGCACATTCTCCCCATGCCTATGTAGGTTTCCTCCCACAGTACAAAGACATGTGTTCTAGGCTAATTGGCTGCACTGTGAAATTGCACATGAGCATCAGACTAGTAACCCACCCTCGGGGGGGGGACAGCTGCCATGGAAATGCCAAGCACTCAAGGAGAGTGCTTATTGCCCTATATGCAGTTTGTGGCATTGGAGGATCTAAGTCTAACCTTTTGTGCATTATATGACTTTCGAGGGTACAGTTTTTGGAGGACTGCAACAGATTAATCCCTTTTCATTTCTGATGTGAAAGCTGTCTTCTTCACCACCATACTGAACAGCAGTGACTACAGCCAAAAGCTGCCTCTAGTTTCAAGTGTTATGAACAGCACAGAGGAGGAATTTGGCAGTTTCCAAAGGCCTAGACTTTGCTTAAGTCAGTCTAAAAATTGTTTTTTTTTGTTCTTGAATCATTTTATTCCTACCCAGCTCCCATGAATTTTGCCTTCAGCTTATGGATGTCTAGAATGACATTGTCTTTTACATATTCTATTTTAGATGAGTATTAATGGAAAAAATATGTGATACAGAAAAGCCTCTAGAAAAAAATACACTTCATTTTTTGGATGAGATTTTTACTATGGAATATTGTGCTTTGATTCTAACGGGTAAAATGGGGCTTTTGTCAGCTGATAAGTTCATTCACAATTTTAGAACTTCTAGGGAATCATACACATAGGCATTTGTGCTGTTATCAGGAAGTGCTTTTCAGCTTGTCACTCTTTTCATATCTAGCATCCTGTCACACAACTATAATCTTGCTCAGTGATCTTGCTTGATCATGCACCAAGCCTACCGCAAGCTGTGTTTGGGGGGCCTATTGATATAGAAGAAAGGGCCTGGCCCCTGGGTACCCCCCGTGGCATTGACCCTGATCCTGCACATCGCTTTGTGTTGTTGTTAAGGTCTTTACAATTTTATATCTCAATTTTGGAGAAATTTTATCAGGATGGACAATGCCAGGAAGACTTGTTACAGATCTGCAATGTCTCCATTCAGCTCTCCATTCTGCAGGTCATGCATTTCAATTACAACATCTCTCTGATACCAAAAGTAAAACACCAATAAAATTACTTATTACTTACTTAATGTATTACTTCCATAACTGCCATTGTTAACAGGCTTCTCCAGACAGTAAGGCCACTAAGGAATCTGAACTTGAACAGGTATCAATAAATAGTGATCATTCACTTCATAGCAGTCTTGATCTGGTTGGTCCACTTAGAAAGAAAATGCTTAAAGTTGAGAAATATGCTCCTTGGTATACTGACCATACCTGTGAAAATGAAGCATAAATGGTGCTCTTCTAACTTAGACGTTTTCAAGGTTGCATGGAAAGATAGCCTTTTAAAGTACAAACAAGCCCTAGTCACAGCTAGATCCACATATCTCTTCAGGCTGACAGAAAATAAGAAGAACAATGCTAGGTTCCTGTTTGATTTTATCTCTAAACTAACTTGAAATTACTCAGTTATAACCACAGAATCCCTCTCTCAGAAGCAACGACTTTCTGACATTCTTCAATGGAAAAATAACTAACATCAAAGACTTAGTCCAAAGAAGTACTTCTGCCACAGACTGCTGCCAGATGTCACTGAGTCCTGCTGTAGTGGGTAAAAATAATGCAGTAATGTTGGATTGCTTTACTCCTGTAGGAGAATCTGCACTTCTGAACCTGATATCTTCCTCTACAGCAACTAGCTCCATCTTAGATCCTATTCCTGCAAGGCTCATTAACGAGATTACTCCATCTATTAGTAGTAACTTACTAAACATGATAAACTCACCTCTAAGTCTTGGATGTGTACCAAAATCACAAAAAGTAGCTGTTGTCAAACCTATTCTTAAAAAACCTAAATTTGACTCTAGTGACTTAGCAAATTATAGGTCTATCTCCAACTTCCCCTTTCTCTCTAAAATCTTGAAAAAAACTATAGCAAAACAATTGCACTCCTTCCTACAGAATAATAACATTAGTGAATTATTTCAATCTCAGTTTAGACAAGATCGCAGTACTGAAACTGTGTTAGTGAAAGTAACAAATGACCTGCTTATGGCCTATAATTGTGATTGTCTTTCCTTGCTGGTGCTTTTAGATCTTAGTGCAGCACTTGATACTATTGACCATAACATTCTTTTAGACCGGCAAGAATGCTTAGTTGGTATTAAAGGGCAGGCCTTGTCCTGGCAACAGTCCTATCTCACTGACCATGTTAACAATGAATCCTCTAATTCTACCAGAGTGAGACATGGTGCTCCACAGGATCAGTGTTGGGCCCCTGACTGTTCACCTTATATATGCTGTCACTTGGTAACATAATAAGAAAATATGGTATTGATTTCCACTGCTATGCTGATGATACACATCTATACAGATTAGTTAAACCTGGTAAATTGTCCCAATTGTCAAAGACTGAAGATTTTCTGTTGGATATTAGGATTTAGATGGCCAGCAATTTTCTACTCATAAATCATGATAAAGCAGAAGTAATGCTGCTTGGTCCCAGAGTAGTCTGAATCAGCTTATAAATGTAAAACTTAATGGATGCTCACTTAAACCAACTACATTGGTTATAAATCTTGGTGTCTTAGTGGACCCAGGCCTGTTCATTGATGCTCACATTATGAATATCACTAGAACAGCTTTCCTCCATCAGAGGATTAAAACCAAGAGTACTGTCATTCAATGACGCTGAAAAGCTAACCCATCCCTTCATAAGGTCCAATTTGGAGAAATGTAATGCTCTTTTCTCCGAGTGTAACTCTGGGTCTTTAGACATACTTCACCTGGTGCAAAATGCTGCAGCAAGAGCTATTACTGGAATTAGGGAGTTTGTATTGTTACCATTGGATTGGTTTCCTGTCAAGTTTCATACTGACTTTAAGATACTATTATTAAAATATAAAGATTTGAATGCCCTGGCCCAAGAATATTTGTCTGATTTATTGGTTCCATACTACCACCCTCATTTGCTTCACTGTCACTGGCCAGGTTATTTATTAGTTGCAAAAGTCAAAAAAAGCTACATTGGGGTGCAGAGCATTCTCCTACACCCTCACTCTGTATGTTTAAGTCTAGTCTTAAAACACACTTGTTTATTCTAGCTTACAGAGACATTATGTAGTTGCTCACCCCCCCAGCTAGGCTTATGGTCTGAGGTGTACAGCTGGGCGGTGATTAGTGTCACGGACTTTGGATGAACTCTTCTGTTGCTGTGTGTTGTTGAAGTGCTGGCGTTCAGGGATTCCTCATGCCTGTGTCCCCACCTGCTTCGCCCTCATAGTTATGCTGCTATATGTAGCCCTGCTGCAGTTCCTGCTTTTTCATTGAACCCGCTCTGCTATTTTATATTGCTGCTTTGTTCATGCACTTTTCTATCTCCCCTCCCACCCTGCCATTTGTCCAACCTGCCTACTCGCTATCATGAGCCACAGAATGTGCATCTCAACTCAGTCACCTGCCTGCCACCTCCAATTCACTATTCTCCATCTGTATTGTTTCACCATCTCATTATTTTATGCCATATTGTATCTATGAAGCTGTACTGCCCGGTGCTGGGCAGAGAAGGATGGGCTTTCACATTGAGTCTGGTTCCTCCCAAGATTATCTCCCTTAGGGAGATTTTCCATGCCACTGTTGCCCTTGGCTAACTCCATAGGGACTTTGGGCCTTGGACTATGTAATGCCCTTTGTGTCAATGTTCTTTGTTAAAAGTGCTGCATAAATAAACTTGATTTGAATTGAATTGAATGGGATGAGCTGCTCCCTTGAAACAATGTCTCCATTCCTACAGTGTTAACTTGATGGCCAGGAGCTCACAGCTTTCTACGTCACAGGTCTGCTCAGCTGGGGAAAGCTTATGAAGATAATAGGTGCAGGAGAATGATCTAGAAGGGGTGGGCCATGTCTTTGTGAGAGCACTACACCCACACCAGGTCTGGTTGTTTCAAAGGGGGTGCTGAGGTGAAGAGATCATTCAATTTAACTAAGGCTGAACGTGTTGTTTCATTCCAGAATATGTCCTTACAGTCTTTACTGAAAAGGGAGGTCAGAAGAGCGGCCACCAAGCTGACGAACCTGAGGCAGAAATTAGCAAATCACAGGAACCTCTCTAGCTCTTTCGCACTGTGGGGCTATGGCCAGCCACGAATAGCAGACTCCGTGCTCCTTGAAAGTGATTGACTTTCTTTGCTCTTTTCTATGCCCATTTTAATTAATATTATCTTTTGGCAATGTCGGTGGCGGTGGTTTAATCTAGTTCATATTTGATGCGCAAAAAGAAGTTGGACTGATGTTAGGTAACTGTCAAATATAATGTGACTTTCATTACACACACAACGTTAGAAAGAGAAACATAAAAAACATTAAGGATATGCAAAAAAAAAAAAAGAAAACCAAAAACAAAACAATTGTTTTGTGTTTTCAGTCTTATGTGTTTTCTAATTTTTTGCATTTTCATAATTTGTTGTGCTTTCATTAGTGATGTTGTTTTATTATAAGCCAGTGTTTTATCACACATTTTATATTTTATTTTGTATTTTGCCTTCTCCAAAGTAAAGTACTGCCAAGCTACCTTTCTGCAAGGTGAATAACAAAGATTGTTATCAGACAGCGACGGTGGGACAGTTTACAGTACACTCTACGGTCTGTGGAGTTGCTACCGCAGGAAAACTTCAATCGAATCGATTTCATTGTGGATCGACTCCAAAGCTTTGAGATCCACTCTCTTTTTTTATTGAACATTTACCAATACAGCCATTATACAATACACATACAAATATAAGACAGAGGAACGGAAAACTACATCACACTAATTCTTTAATAACGTTAAATGTCCATGTTGCTTTCCTGTTTTTAATCCTTTCGATGGAAGTGATGTAGTCGTTAAATTCCCTGAGGAAATTCCTAAATTGTGGCCATGTTCCAGTCCATTTCTGTTTGTGGATATGATATTTCCCCAAAATTATAAGGAGTTGTGCTACAACATGTTCTGATATATTCAAATTCTTGTCAGAAAACAGAACTAAAATGCCTACATCATTGAAGATAACCTTCTTACTAATTTTCCGAAAAACGAAATAAACCAAATCAATCCAAAACATTCATAAAAGGTCACTATCGAGATAGACTTTCGATAGCCAATGCCTTGAAATCTGACAATCGACTCATTCTGGGATCGACTCCTCCAGCCTTTGCGCTACGCCGTGACGAGGAGGAAGTGGCTTGAGCGCGATTCTCCTTGGATGGGTCACTGGAGTGCTTTCAAATATTTTAGAAGCTCATACAACGCAAAAGTCACTTTCCGTTTAGTTTGAAAGAAAAAAAAAAAAACACCGACATTTGGGTGGAGAGGATAGTGGAAACATGAAACGAGATGTCAGAATTCTGTTATTGGGGGAACGTAAGTGCGCCGCTTTTGCGCGTGTTTTTAGCCGAAACTTTATGCCAGAGAGCCCACGAGGTGTATAAAAGCTGAAGCTGATGGAGGCATTCGGCAGGGACACATGGGAGCTGCTGTGCTGCCTTAGCCTGTTGGCTGCTCTCCCAGCTTGCTGATAGCCGTGCGCTTGAACATAGTGCAGGGGCCGTGTTTACCATGCATTACCGTGCCTTCCTTTCTAGATGATTTAACATCATATACGGACTGAGAACCCAGTATACTCGCAGCTTTAGAGTGCATGTTTACGCATAATTCAAGATTATACAACCGAAACGCTATCCGTATTAATGTGCCCTTTATGCACCAGTGCAAAACTTCATCTCCACCGTCTTGTGTATATATAAAGATTAACGATGTGATTTCCGTTGAAAGACTGCGAGTGGCACGTATAACACTGCAATGCTGTATAGTACTGTACCCTTGCTTGGCCGAGCTGGGTGAACTTTGTCATTGGCTTTCATTGGTCATGGTTCATGTCGGGAGTTTTCCATGTGGGACCGTCCACGTAACTCACGGAGAACACGAATCCCCCCGAAAAGAAACATTAAAGTCCTCATGTGGTCACATAAATGGTCCCTAGCTGTGGTCTGTTGTCAGACCTGTGTCCCCCAAGTATGTAGTAATCGACCCCATAAAGAGATTATTTAACCTGTTTCTACTTCATGTCTTATTTCACTGTTGGCTTTAACCTTTTGTTTTTCCGTATTATTTCAGCCAAGGTGGGGAAGACATCCCTAATAATGTCTCTGGTCGGTGAGGAGTTTCCAGAGGAGGTCAGTAGCCTTGTGTCCGTAATGTACGGTTAGTAGCTCCATCCTGACTCTATCATCTTAATCTGAGAAAGTACCTGAGGATAGCTGAAACTTACATAAGTATTTTTGATCATTCCTTTTAGGAAAAATACAAAATGTTGCCTGTTTTCATTTAATATTTAGCTCAAAACATCATTTTGAAGTGGAAGTCATTGAGACCCAGATGGAGACTCCAGTTTTCCAAAGGATGGTTCATGACCCCATAGTGGTGTTATATTTCTATTAAGTAGTGTTAATGAACTGATAAGGCACAGTGGGTAGTTGGAATGGGCTGATCCAATATTTAGCAGTGGTGCCGATACTGACCAGAAACACTGGATCGGTTATCGGGGGAAAAGTTATAAACTATATAGTTATATTACAATACTCCGGCAGCTCCATAGCCTTACGTGTTCGTAGCCACACTTTGAGCGACATGCCATAAAGATTAGCAGCAGCAGATGTTATGTAATGATAACAGCAACCACTGAGATGTTGCAATGAATAGGATCCAGTCAGCGAAGGGTCACATAATAACCACGAACCAATCAGAATGAGATTAGAGTTTACCTTTTCAAAACTCTCCACTTTCACCCGTCCACAGTGCAACATGGAGTCGTCATTTTTGGAAATGTGCAGCTCAAGATAACTTTTTTTTTCAGAGATTAAAAATGGCAGGGTAGTGTGAATGAAAGCGGAGACTGATATCTGTTATATGCAGTTTTAAACGTAAACGTTGTAGTGTGGATGTACTCTGAGAGCTGCTACCAGCATGTCAGCGGTGTCCAGGGACTCCACAGAGCCAAGAAGCAAAACAGCCAAATAAGATATGTGCTATGTCAGTGTTTAGCGGGGTGGCACTTACACTTTAAACTAAAACACCACGAGCCTGATTTAAAAAAAAACAAAACTTGCAGAAGCATCATGAAAAGAAAGAAGACAAATTTAAACAGGCACCAAGAAGAAAGGTGAGCCACAATTACAGACGTTGCTGGAATCCTTTGAAACACTGTTAGAAACTTTCCCCGGACAGTAACAAAGCTAAGCTGATACTGTGTGTGAAAGCTTTCCAAATAAAAAATAAGCAGTTATAGCAAACAAATGGCTTTAAAAGTCATTTAAGCGGAAAACAAAGCGTCTGTCAGATTGGCCAGTATCGGTATTAGTCGATATTAAAGGTTATGCTATTGATATTTGAGATAAGGGTGTTATTGAGCCATCCCTAGTAGGCAACTCTGTTGCCTCGCATCTCCAGGGTTGCGGATTCAAACCCCATCTCCGTTCTGTCTCTGTGGAATTTGTATTTCCCCAGTATGTCACTCGGGTTTCCTCTCACAGCCTAACAGCACGCGTGTATGCTCCCCGGCATCTCTCCATTGCTTTTAGCGTGTGTGCATGCATATATGTGTGCCATAAGATGGACAGGCGAGCCATTGAGGTTGTACCTTAGCCTTCAGTCCTGTGCTGCATGAAATAGGCCCCAGGTTCCCTCATGACCCTGCTTGGGATAAGTGGGTGGGTGGGTGGATGGATGGATGGATGGTACAGTACACTCACAATCGAAACAGTAATCTTGCAAGCCACAGTATGTAAAATGTGTCATTTCAAAAATTGCCTTAAAACTTTAAAAGAATTTTTCTAGTCAGCCCTAATAGCCCACCCCTCGAGTATTGATTAGGAAAAACAAGGCCTCCAATCCCACAGTGGGCCAGATAAGTGTGGACTGTCGGTGACTACTTATTTTGATCAAATGGAAATAAAAAAATTAATTGATAGTGGGATTAAACCGGTCAGTCCTCCACCATGATATTCTAAGCTTCACTTCCTCATCATTAGTCAAATTTTTTTCTTTGATTTTGACCTGACAGTTGGTGTGTATGTTCTATAAAAATCCATCAGTATTCCAACCGCTCATCCAGGACCAGGTGTCAGGAGGCAACCTATCCTCTGAATGCATGTCAGGGGATGGGTTCCCAGTCCATCACACGGCCTTGTCCTTTATTTTGCATGATTTTAACCTTCAGCTGTATGGTGATATCGAGCGCTGCATGGTTTGGCATGGACTGTCCATATAAAGCTGGTCTGAACCCTGTAGGTTCCCCTTCGCGTTGAGGAGATAACCATCCCAGCTGATGTCACGCCTGAGAAGGTGCCAACTCATATTGTTGACTACTCAGGTAACACACTGCCTTGTGGTATTACTGACAACCAAGAACACAGTTAAGAGTGTGGTAATTACATTGTTACATTCACGAAGGAAAAAGCCAGAACACAATAGAAGGGAGAACCAAACACAAAAAAACCCCTAGTGTGCAAATGTTTTCTAACCACCCCACCTCTTGATTGATTGTAAATGAGACTGCAGATGATATTGAAGTATGGATCAGTAGTTGCTGATCACCCTGTGTCTCTATTGTCTGTCCAAGGAGTAGTTTTGTCTTGTCTTGCAGAAAGTGAGCAGAGCGATGAGGTGCTGCGAGAGGAGATTGGTAAGGTAAGAGTGGCAGCGTGCTAAGGCTTGAAGTGCTATATACAGTACTATGCAAAAGTCCTGAGCCTCCCCTCATTTCTTTATATTTTGCTAGGAAAATTGGACAATAGGTACAGTGATTTATTGCAACATCATCTGATCATCTGTAATCGTCTGCATCTGTTTCTTCACTGGTTCATGCCTTAAGTTAGATGGCTTTGTTATGCTTGAATGATTCATAGGTAGGTCACTGTGTGGCTTAACAAACAAAGAACATTCCTCTGAAACTGGTCAGGTAAAGAGACTGGACTGAAAATGAGAGCCAAAAACTTTGAAAGTCCTTCAGGAAGCCTGGAGAACTATTCCTCAAGACTACATTAAAAGAAAATACAAGTCTGGCTCTGTTGAAGCAAAACATGAAGAAATGTAGGGTGGTTGAAGACTTTTGCACAGTACTGTACTTTGGTGGAGGAAAGGTTAGTTTGCTCTTTGAAGGGATGGGTCGTCTTTTGAATATAAAACACATTCTGTGAAACACTAGTAAATATTTTAATCATAAACAATATATATTTACGTTTGCTTGCTTTTGTTGCCTAGGTGAAAATTTTTATACAGCTGACAATTCTCCCAGTGCAGTAGTTCCTAACCTTTACCATTTTGTGGTCTACCCAGACAAGGAAAAGGGCCTCTGCGGCCCACCAGTAAAATAAATTGCAACAGGCCTGGTGCTTTGCGGCCCCCCTGTAGCCCTGCCTCAAAGGTTGAAAATCCATGTACTGGTGAAATTAAAGTGCATCACCTGGGGTCTGTTCCAGAAAGTAGGTTTTCCGAATCAGCCGGATTTGGTAACTCTCGATTCCCCAAATCTCCAAATCCTGAAGTCGGGCTTTCAGTTTTCCCAAATTACAATTCAGGTTTGACTGTAGGTTTGTTAAGCCTGCTTTCTGGAACAGACCTCTGGTTTTAAGCTTGGGAGTCCATCTCCATAAACATTGGTCCCATCATCCTGTCTCAAGACTCATGACCTTTGGAACAGATGTCAGAATCAGAATATCTTTCTGGTCATTGTAACGAGTACAACGAAATTAAGTGCAGTCCCTGTGTCAGAGAGATTTATCTGAATTGCTTTAGCTGGGCAGAACCCAGTAAGCTTATTGTCTTGTCATGTTTTATTTGGGTGTGTTGTACCAACATGCCAGCCTGTGTCAAAGATAAAGTCAACATTGTACTCAGTGGCTTTTGTTTTACTTTATTAACCAGGGCTGAAAAACGTACAGTCCTTCAGCCACACAGCCTGTGTAATTCTTTGGTCTGATAAATCAAAAAAGGCTTTACTATGAACCCGTAAGGTGATGTTTCTAAATTAGTCTTGTATTGCATTTTTTTAAATGGGTGTGTTTTTTCTTGAGCTTTTTTTTTTTGTTTGTTTGTTTTATGCATTTCCTTAAAATTTTCACTTTTGTAATGCGTTTTGCTTTGTCCTTTGCAGAGCATCTCAAAATGAAAGTGTTCAGGTCCACTGGAGGCAGTATTCTTTGGAAATAATTAAGGGACCTGGTTGTTTTTTCAAGTGGAGCAGCTAGGGTTAACTTTTTTTAAATGGCTAGCTAGTAAAAATAGTTTGATTACCAGGTAGTGGCATTAAGGAAACACTATAATAGTTGCCCATTTGTAGTCCATCTGGGTTTTACCTGGACAGACCACAGACCCAAAATATTCAGCACATTTTTTTCCCCCATGTTTAGCTCAGACATGGTAGCTAGGTACAGTCATTTACTTAATATGCCAAACACTTCCACTGGATCTCAGCTTGCGGGTAACATATTTTCAAATTATCAGTGTAGGCTAGCTGCCCAGCTAAAATTAGTTTTGATTCGTCCGTTGTCCTCTAAATAGCTTGTTCTATGCTGGGTTGCCTGGATCCTATGCCACGCAGCTTAGGGTACAAGTCAGGGGACACTCTGGACAGGAGGCCAAGCCATCATATTGCACAGTCACAATGGGCAATTTGGACATTCCAGTCAGCCTGTATTGCATGTCTTTGTATTATGGGAGGAAACTCGCTAAGCATGGGCGAACATGCAAACTCTTCACACACAGAGCTGGAATTTGAACCCCTAACCCTGAAGGTGCGCAGCAACACTGCTAACTACTGAGCCACTGTGCCCCCAGTTTTGATTTGTTCCATTCATAATAAAAGTTGTCTCACTTTTTCCCCTCTGCTTAATTACCACTACACCTGTTTAGAATTAAAAGGCACAGATCGTGTCATCTACTATGTGAATGAAAGTGTTCTTGTCCTGCACTGAGTACCATGAGCCATGGATCTTTTCTGTTTATTTATGCCGGGTTATCTTGCATTGTAAGCTGCACCAAAAAAAAAAAAATGAACTGGCTTTGGTTATGTGGAAATAAAGATTCTAATTCTACATTATGTGGAAATAAAGATTCTAATTCTAGCTGTCTCCTTGAAAAGCAATTTTATGCCTGAATTATTCACAACCTATGCTGCCCTCAGTGTACACCCCTGATTAAAATTAGAATTGCTGTAATAAGTATAAAATGAATTGTGCTAAAAGTAAGTGACTGTTAGCATTAATCCTTCCATGTCAGCGAAATTTCTTCATTTGACTGTGTCTTTTACTTGGGCATTTTATTCTTTACTTTAGCTGTGACTTGATTATGGGATGCACTATGACTCAGAGACTGATTCTGTTGCCGGGTGTGATTTTGGCCCTGGCTCTGTTGTGTGTTGCCAGCACTTTTTCCCTCCACATTTCCACAGGCGTTTGACTACTTTATCAGATGCCTATGGGTGTTCCGTAATTACAAAGATGTTGTGTGTGGCATGGAATTCTGGGATTGGTTATATATGACCCTAAACCACGTTGCCAGGCATGAGTGGGTGGTTTGTGCATTCTAACTTGTCTTTTTCCCCACTCAGGCCAATGTGGTTTGTGTGGTGTATGATGTCACCCAGGAAGAAACCATAGACAAGGTACCTGCTCTCCATACTTATATCAATTCAATTTTATGTATGTAGTGCCTTTAACAAGAAGCACTGTCACAAAGCATTTTACATAGTCCTGGGCCCAGGATCCCCAGAGAGTAAGCCAAAGGCAACAGTGGTAAGGAAAAACTCCCTCAGGAGGAAGAAACCTTGGGAGGAACCAGACTCAAGGAAGAAGCCCATCCTTCTCTGGCCGGCACCGTGCAGGACACGTTCATTAATACAAATAGCATTGGTGGTATTTGTCAATTGGCTGAAGTGTATGTAAAACACAGTCCTGTCGATCAGCTGTGTCTTCTGGCATCTCTTCTGGACACTGTCATCGTTACTTAAGCTTCACTAAGGTGTGACAAAATAATGATCCTGGTGTCATGTATTGTCAGTCCTAACCATCATGCTCAGTTTTCAAGATATGTCACCCGTATCTGAAAAAGTAACATTTTTCATCTCCTTTGGGTTGGTTTCTCCTTTGACACAGAACAGTCATACTATAGCAGTGTTGTTGCATTTGTTATAATATCAGAAATTTTTTAGAATATGAAGAATTTCAGAAGCTCATTTATGCAGCGAGTCCATCTGCAACACAAGCATAAGTTTGTTTCAAAATCTGGACTTGTATAAAAATGTTTTATCAATATTGTAAAATCTCTAACCTTCTGGTCCTTATACTTTACTGGGGCCTGTTCGATGCCAAATATGGCACACGACAGGATTAGGTGATGTATGGAATGCTATTCGATTGTAGGGCACGTACATGCATGTACTCACACATGCATCATATACTGCTTGTCTTATTCTGGACTGAGGAAAGGGCTGAATCCGGAGGAAACCAGCACTGTGTTCGTGCATCTCATATTTTGTCATTTGTGAAATACAGTATTTTAGTCTGGTTAATGTCGGCCATTTGCTCTTTCTGGTTACATTGGGATTCTTCTGTTCCAGTTTCTGTCATAAGCTCCTCTATCTGGTGATGTCATATGCATGCCAAGACTCCAGTCTTTCTCTAGTTTTCCAATTCTCATAAGCAGTGGTGCTTAAGAAGTTAAAATGGCCTGCATTTGCTTACAGGGATTATATGAATCGGCCGAGTAACAACAGATTAACGTGCCATCAAATATGTACATTTCACATTGTCGAAAAGCGAGCAGCACCTGGTTTGGGTTTTCAAGTTGACATGATGAATGATGAGTTATCAAGTTTCGGTGGACCCTTTTTGACCCTGTTTTTTTTTTTTTTTTTTAACCTCTGTTGTCATACTGCATCGGAAAATACACTGCATAGCCATACCAAGCCTCAGCCTGTGTCGCTTTGGGTAAAAGCTATTTTTATACACACGGTCTAGAAGGTGAAAATAAGGTTCCAAGTTTCGAACCTTGTACAAGCATCCTATATAGTATTTTAGAACCTGTTAAAATAGTCAATTTTTATTTGTATTTTACTGGCACTCTTGATGTGTAATTTTTAAAATATTTTCTTCCAGATCCGAACTAAATGGATCCCTTTAGTGAATGGAAAAGCAGAAAAGGGGAATAAGTAAGTAATCATATCCTATGCTACAAGACCAGTCAAAGGTTTTTGCACGCACTAAGATTTTCTACGTTATCAGTGTTACTCAGATAAGTTTCACAAAAAATTCTACACACTCAATAGTATATATGTAAATGTAATTTCTTTGCAAGTGCGAAGTTCAACTCCAGCCCAAAAGAGATTTATGAATGCTGTAATGTAATTAACCATAAACCATGCTCCAGGAGTGTTGGAATGAACTTACAGAGCAATCTTTAATATCCCTTGAAAGAATGTCTCGAATTTGCTCTGCCGTTGTATGTAGCTGCTGAAGGAGGCTACTTTGATAAACCAAAGATATGTCCAATGTTCTTGCTAATAAAGCTATTCGAAGGGCGCCGAATGTAAATTCATGTCTTGTTTTTCAGCAGTGAATATTGAGTGTCTAGAATTTGCTGTGATAATTACGTGAGTGACATCGATAATGTAGAAAATCTTAGTGTGTGCAAAAACTTTTGATTGGTAGTGTATATATTATACATTGTGTCACTGAGCTGTTACCAAAACTGCGAAATTGTGAAGAGCAGGTAATTTGGCATGCTCTGTTTCGTTAGATAATTAATAAGAATGTCTGTAATGGGCAGGAAGGTACAATTATGTTTGTCACTTTTTTTTTATCGTTTTGATCTATTTGTTGGAGGTTGTCAACATAAATGAAAGTACAGCAGATACACATTAGAAAATAGCTGTACTGGTGGATGTTGTTATTACAGGGTACCTATTATCTTGGTTGGAAACAAGTCAGACCTGCGTTCTGCAAGCTCAATGGAATCCATCCTACCCATCATGAACCAGTTCTCAGAAATTGAGACTTGTGTTGAGGTTAGGCCTGCACACCTGATTATTGTTGTTATTACTGTATGTTGTTATACATTATTTATTGTTGCTGTTCATTTTTTGGATTAATGGGTCCAATAACTGCATTCAGAATTTTCTCTCACATCTAGTGTTCTGGGCCCCCACTTCAGTGTGTATTGTCTGCAGTGTCTGCCATGTTTGAATTGGTTTCCTTTCACAGTTCATAGAAATGTAGTTTAGGTAGACGTGTCCTGTGATGGACTGGCGTCCTGTTCATCAGCCATCTGCATGCTAAGATATGCTCTCTGTCAAGGGAAATGGATTACATTTGCAGATGTAGGTCTCATGATTAAATCTCGATTTCAGACCTAGTAAATTTAAGGAATTTCATAGTGACACCTGGGGTAATATGCCACAGCCTATATGCTGTCAGTGGTGTTAGGAGTAAAACATGTTCTCCTCTCCCTTTCAAGTGCTCTGCTAAGAACTTGAAAAACATCTCGGAGCTTTTCTATTATGCCCAGAAGGCTGTGCTTCACCCAACTGCACCACTTTACGACCCTGAAGACAAACAGGTGACCAGACTAGCTAACACCACGTGTAGCTCACACACAACAAGTGTGGTGCTTGGATCCACCTAGTGTGGTGGGTGTAGTTGCAGCCCTGTACTGGGTGTTCAGTGTGGACGAACCCCTCGTTTACAACAGATGATGTAGATAAGATGGAGCTTTAATTTGTGCCGTTTCCTGTTTGTTCAGCTCAGACCCAGTTGTGTTCGAGCACTGAGTCGAATATTCATCATATCTGACCAAGATAACGATGGGATTCTTAGTGATAAAGAGCTCAACTGCTTCCAGGTAAGAAAGACCCCACTGTAACTTATCATACCTTTCACCAGCACACTGGTTATATTCCAGGCAGTGCTGACCCATGGTCACTGCAGGGCTTCCCACACGCATCTTCTCTTGGCTGGCAGTGGATCTGCAGCCTATATAGCTGGTTCCATGTCATCCCAGAAAATGTTCAGTTGCGTTGCAATGTGGTGACTGGGACAGCCACTGCATTAGGCTGAATTCATTGATATGTTCATGGATCCATGCCTGGACACAATAAGCCTTGCAGCACTGCCGATTATCCTACTGAAAAAAAACCCATCATATATGGATGCTCTGCTGCAATGAGGGGATACATCTGAGTAGCTCTCATCTTTAGATATCCTGTGGAATTCAAATGTTGCTCTGCTTTGGTCAAGGGGTTCCTTGTGTGTCATGAAAATGGATAATACTATCATAGCAGCTTGTAAACCACAGGGTTTTTTTTTTTTTTACCCTACCTGTCCAACCTCAGTTCTTTTCTCCTTCCTGTCCTTCAGTCTTACTCATCTTTCTTGCTTGCACAGTGTTGTGTGTGCATACCTCTGTTTAATGCACTGTGAGGCCACTGGGAAGGAGATAAGATGAATGGAATTGGAAAAATGGACACACCACATGGTGGGTGCATGGACCTGTGGTCTACTCCATGCCTTATTCCTGTCGGGGTGCTAGGGCCAGAACTAGGATTCATCAGAGCAGACAATGCTTTTTGCGGTCTTCTGGAGTTTTTCATCTTGTGCCCACTCCAGCTGCTGAAAGGAGTCTTAGCGTATAACGTCTTTGGCTGTCATACGGCATATGCATCAAGTTGCAGTCAGATGAGTTGCACATTCTTTTATCGATTGATTATTTATTTTTCCTCAGTGTTATTCTGGACTGCAGTCAGTCCACTGTAGTTCTGTATAACTCATGTCAGTCGTCTTTTTCCTTTTTCATCAGCAACCACTTTCAGCCACTGGCCTGTCAGTTAAGCAACTCGTTTTTTTTTTCTTACCAGTTCTCCCTTACTTACACTTTTCATATCTCAGTTTTTTCAGCCCTTAACATAAGTTTGACAATGCAGAGCCAAACAATCAATCGTTGATGTTTTGCATACTGGGTATAATGTTTAAATATTTATAAAAGTTTATATATCTAAATTCTGCTAAAACTAGAATGGTCTGTCCCACCCTCAGATAATCTAAAGATCATTGTCCTAATCTGCTCTCATTCCTGTCATCTCGCTGTATTAGAAATCCTGTTTTGGGAACCCTCTGGCACCCCAGGCTCTGGAAGACGTGAAAACCGTGGTGTGGAAGAACACAAGTGATGGGGTGCAAAACAATGGTCTGACACTCAATGGTGAGAGAGAACAAATGTTATGTTCTGTCGTAGGGAGTGCGACTTCCCTTAAAAGCCGTGAACAGATTCCTTGAGGATGGATTTTGGGGAATAGTGAGGGATATTTGTACACGCGTGAAAATACTACAACTGGTCAGTATTTACTAGGTGTATATACGTAGCTTCCTCTTAGATGATACAGTACACATCTATCCAATACATGGTCTATGATACAAAAAGGTACAAATAAACATGTAGCAATTTGATGTTTTTTGAATCTAAAATAATTCAAATTGAAAAATCCTGTTTCTTAAAAAGTAAAAAAAAATTAAGTCTGACTGGAGTTTGCTGTAATGCATGTTGACAAGCCACAGTCCTACTGGGAGAATGTGCTAGGAACATATGAAATAAAATTGGAGTGTTTTGGTAAATCACACCAGCTTCGTGTTTACTTTAAACTAAACAAAGCTTTCAAAGGAAAGAACATCATCCTTACCAAGAAAGATGGAGGAGGCTCTAGTGATGTTTTGGGATTGCGTTGCTGCCCCTGGTACTTGTGCGCCTTGCATATACGCAGAGTACAATGAAATCAGAGGGCTATCAGGGCATTTTCAAACCAAACATACAGCCCAGTGTCAAAGCTGTGTATCAGTCACAGGTCATTGATTGATTGATAAACTTTATGTCATGGCTTTAGGTCATGGCTCTTCCAACGCAATAATGAACTAAAACATACCTGGAAACACACTTGAGACTTGATGAGAAGGCGGCATGGGGCTATTCTGATGTGACCTGCTATAGTTCCTGATCTAAATCTCATTGAGCATCTATGGAAAGAGAGAAATTCATCCTGGAGACAAGGCACCCATCAATCCTGAGGGCACTGGAGCAGTTTTCTCAAGAAGTTCGGGCCAGAGTACCAGTTCAGAAGTTGTAGTAACCTCATTTAGAGCTGCAGAAAGTATTTCACTGTCTCCTAAGGCTGTCCTGAGAAACATTAGGATGAGTCACAATATTTTTGTGTTTGCCATCTTAATTTTCAGTTTAAAATATGGCAAGTTATAAAAGCAAAATTTATATTCTATTAAATGTCCAATAATGGCGTCAAATACTTTGTTCAGAAAAAAATCTGCAATTTTAGAAAAGTGGAAGGGTACCAGTGCTTTAGTCCACGTTTATATATATCGAAACACTATGGGCTCATGTATTGACATGTTAAGATGATCAGTTTTTGGCCACTTTCCTTCTAAATCTGAGTTGGGTTTTGAATCGATTCAGCCGTATTATAGACACTTAGACCCAATTTCCAATTCAAATAGGATTTTCGTTACACATAATATCTTTCTGTAAGTTTGACTTTCCTCAGATGATGACTCTGCAATTCTCTGTGCTCCAATTGGTTAAGACCTACCTTGAAATCAAAGTAGGGTCGTTTTTCCTCTGCTCCATAGGCTTCCTCTTCCTCAACACACTTTTCATTCAGAGAGGTCGACACGAGACCACGTGGACCATCCTCAGAAAGTTTGGCTATGATGACACGCTGGAACTGACAGATGACTATCTGTATCCTCAGTATGTCTGCTTCCTTATGGTTACGAAGCAATTTGTTAGTGATGGGACAAATGAAGCTTCAAAACCTGTATTGGTTTGGAAGTATCCTATACTACTATCAATGTTGGTGCTAAACGTGGCTTCAAAACCTGTGGTAGGTGTGTGTATCCTGAATTAGCCAATCAATGCTGATGAAAATTGAGGTTTCAAAACTCATAGAGGGTGGGAGTATCCGTAACTACCAATCAGATCTGGTGCTAAATGAGGCCTCAAAACTTGTGGTGGATTGGAGTATGCCAAAGCTACCAATCAAAACACATGATACATGGGCGTATCCTAAACTAACCAATCAATGCTGGTGTTAAACAAGGCTTCAAAACCTGTAGTAGGTGGGAGAATATGAAAACTACCAATCAAAACCTGCGGTTGGTGAGCGTGTCTCCAAGTAGCAAGCCATGTTGGCTAGTGCCTCGTTTGTCCCATCACTAGTCTCAAGCATCACCACCCTTTTGACTTCCCAATGAGTCAAAAGTAGTTGTAGTTTCAGATGTTCAGTATAGATCATATAAGTGTATATCACAGATTGCCCTCAGTGATACAAATTAGAGCTACTGCTTGAGGTTATATAATGCATAAAATTTTCTTTTAAAATGTTTCATTTTGGGTCAGGCTCCGTGTTCCAGTGGGCTGCACGACTGAGCTTAACCATCATGGCCACCAGTTCCTGCAAAAGTTATTTGAGAAGTACGACGAGGTAACTATGGATCCCTGTTTGCGCCAAGAAAGAATTCTTACTTGCTTGGTCTTCAGACCACACATTTGCTTTTTTTGTGTTTTTGTACTTTGACTAGGATATGGACAAAGCTCTCTCTCCTGCTGAGCTAAAGAACCTATTCACTGCAATTCCCTATATGCCATGGGGCCCAGATGTGTATGCGGCAGTCCCTACCAGTGAAGATGGCTACATGTCCTTACATGGCTACTTGTGTCAGTGGACGTGAGTAGTAATACATGACCGTGCTGTGCACAGTTCAGCTCTCCACAACAATACCTTATTCCACATACTTTAATGTGTCTCTGCTTTTTCCTTAATTCGTTTGTATAATAGTGTCTTGGGAGTGATTATGGCTTCCCTAATCATTGCTCGTTTCTGCTACAGACTGTCTGCATACCTTGACATCCGTCGCTGTCTGGAATACCTTGGTTACTTTGGATACCCCATTCTCACAGAGCATGAGTCCCAGACTGCAGCAATAATGGGTATTTCTGTTTTACTGATCTGTCACATAGAGACTTGGATTACAATTTCACAAGATTGTATCTAGAACCGGGGGATACGGTGGCTCGATGATGTACTCTGTTGCCTCACACCTCCAGGGTTGGGGGTTCGAATCCTGCCTCCGCTATGTGTGGGTGGAGTTTGCATATCTTCAGTGTCCTTTGTGGGTTTCCTCCTACAGCCCAATGGATTATTGTAGCTCTAGTTCAAGAAATGTATATTTTCCATTTACATTAGGGAATAATAAACATACTTGAGTGACTGTTTAAATGACTGTTTCCAAACTAGTGTTGCTGGCAAAAAAAAAAATCACTGCATATTTTTTTGTTCTTTATTATGAAGTGAAATTTAACTGCTTTACAAGACTGAATATGTTATTGTCATTAAAGCTTAATTTGCATCCTTGGGGTTGTAAATGACATTTGCCCAAAACTAAATCTTGTATTTCAAATTCAAGCTCATCATCAACATATTAACTGTCATGTTGATTTGAACTAGACGTCCTGTAGAATAACTTTTGTCGGTGTCTGTCTACAGTGACAAGGGAGAAGTCCATAGACCTAAGGAAAGGACAAACCCAGAGAACAGTGTTCCTCTGTAAGGTCTTTGGCTGTCATGGTGCAGGCAAGACTGCCTTCCTGCAGGCCTTCTTGGGCCGCAGTTTATCGGTGAGAAGACCCGCAATTCCTTAGGCATAATAGAGTGCAGGGTAACTGTTAGTACTTGTTTTGGTCTGTTTACAATATAGTTTATGGCATCAGTTAAGTAAGTAACTATACATTTATATACAGGCCACAGCAAAGTCCAGGTATTGGTGAACTGTATCACAGAATGTATCAATGATGGTTATTAGCAAAAAGAACATCGTAATCTTGTGGAGTGTGTCATTTTTGATATGCAGAGGGTTAAATACTGCTGTCTGGTTCATCCTTTCTCTCACTTATTTGTCTTGGTGTGTTTTGGTTACGTTTCAGAAACAGAAGACCGTCGGAGGTGCTTATTCTCAGTATGCCATCAACACCGTTCATGTTAACAACCAGGAGAAGTATCTGATCGTACGTGTAGCCTACTTGCTGAAACAGCAGTAGCAGCGCCGGCATGAGCCAAAGCTCCAGAGCTCCCAGTCTCATGCCAGCCCCTCGTTTGTCTCTCCACACCAGCTGAACGAGGTGGACGTGGACACAGAGTTCCTCAGGCCGTCAGATGCTGCTTGTGACGTGGCCTGTTTGATGTACGATGTCAGTGACCCCAAATCCTTCAACTACTGCACTAATATTTACAAGGTGAGCCTCATTGGCATGGAGACACTCTCTCTTTTGGTAATCACTGATGGAATCATCATCGTCGTCTTCCCACCGCTTTTTATGGTAATTGGTTGCTTTTAAGAAATAGAAGTATCAGGAATGGAATCACCTCAGATTGGCATAGATGAGCTGAGTGCCTTTGCCTACTAGTAATAGTCACTTCATGTTCATTGTATATGAAGCTACCTGTGCTCATGGGGCTGGTAACACATCTGCCTCACCTGTGCTTTAGAGTATGTTTCCTATTATACACGCAATGAAATAGTTATTTAACAAGCATCATTTACTGGTACAGTTGCTTTAAATAGAATTTTTATTACAGACATGGACAGTTTGTAGTTGATGAAGGTAATGTTTTTCATGCTCAGTTAAAAATGAATCACTACATACACCCATATGTCTACTGAGGTAGTTTTGTATTTATATATACACTTTAATAAAAAAAAAAATTCAGTTTTTGTTTTTGCTCATTCATGAGGAATAGAAGCAATCTCAAGCCTGGGTTTGTTATGAAGCCTAAAAATGTATGCAGAGTGGGCTTCACCCTCAGAGTCTGCATACACCACGAGTTGTTGCATGCCTCTCCTCTGTTAACTCTGCTTTTTTTTTTTTTTAGCGACACTACATGAACTCCAGCATTCCCTGTTTGGTGGTGGCCTCCAAATCAGATCTTCCTGAGAAGATGCAGCAGGGGATATCGCCAGCAGAGTTTTGCTACAAGCACCGCCTGCCCACCCCCCTGTCATTCTCCTGTCTCTTACTGGACTCGCCAAGCATCCCAGTCTACTCCAAGCTGGCTTGGGCTGCAATGTTCCCGTAAACCTCAATTTTTTTAATTCCTTTTTTCCATAACACGCTCCAATACAGATTAGACCTCTTGACAGTAACATTCACCTGGTTACTTACATATTGATTATATTTTAATATGAACTTGCATCCATGTTTTTCATTACTCTTGTGCTTAATGGGCTTTCTTTAATGGTGATAATATAGAATATGCAAGATCCGATGTGTGGCTAATTTGCTCTGTTTTGTTTCTTGTTTCTTTTAGGCATCTCAATGGGTCTGACATGACAGCCACCTCTTTCTGGCTGAAAGTAACGTTGGGGGCAGCAGTCTTTTCAGTGTTGGGCATCACCCTCTACAGAGCTTTCATCAGGCACAAATAAAACGACCTCAAGTTCGCACTTGAGAGGAGTGAACATAGAGAAGCAAGAAGACCTTCAATGACAGTCCTAGTTTACATTTGACATCTGTCTGCTTATGCCTTATAGTCAATAGAAAGTTGGAAATATTAGCCAACCTTCTTTATTGAATGGTATTGTGTGGGATTTTACAGATGACATTAGCATGAGACCGAATAGGAGGAACAAATTCATTCATATATGATTAATGTAATTCCCTGTGACAAGAAGATAGGGATGCCAAGCACAGCTGTCCTTGAACAGTGTGAACGAATCAAATATGCCTGGTGATGATATATAATACGCATTCATATCACTACCCATTTAAATTAGGAAGGAACTGTCTGTGGAAAAACAAAATGACACAAAATAGAAATAATTTGAGCTTATAAACTGCTGTTTCCTGTGCATGATCTCCAGTCTAAGAAGACCAGTAGTATTGATGCACCTCATAATAACACAAACTCCAGCTTAATGCTAGGGGTCTGTTACTGTAGCTTCCTCCAGACCCGAAGTACCTAAAGCAGTGGAAAGCCTGACACGGAATGGCATCAACACAAAAAACACACGGCTGGCTGCTACGGAGACCTTCTGACTTGTGCTGATTTCAGGGTACATCGTATTGGAAAGCAATATTCATGCCATAAAGATCTTTTATATGAGAATGAGGAAGCATGTTGGATCATTCAGCTTCTTCACGGCCTGCACAGGTCCAAATTATACTTGACTATTACACTGTATTGATAAACATGGGTTCCAAGTCTGCCACTGATGTCAGTCTGATTAATGCTAGAAAGTAGGCTTAGCTAAACAGCTTGATGTGTAGAACATGGTTTCCACAAACTTGGTTCTTAAGATCGGTTTTAATCATATCCTTCTCTTGAAAAGTTGTTGTGGGTATGAGATCACTCCTTGTATGTGTAGCCTTTTAAATGTTGGTGTTTTAATTGAACAGTGTCATGGGACCTTTGTCCCCAATTTATTTAAATGGGCAGAATTTGAAATATGAACAACAGAGACCATTGTTGTATTCCATTGTACACTGACTTGAGTTCTCTATTGGTATTCTAAATATATGTTTGTTAATGACTAGCAAGCTATTTCCATATAGTCAGATTTCCAGCCTTGGAAATATGATTCAGTATATTATTTTTCCAGCTGAGTTTAGATTCATTAACATTGATTATTTTTATCGGATAATGGCCATTACGGGTTTTGCTACATTTTGCTTTAAATGGAATTTCTAACTAAAATTTCAATAAATTAGTTTCAAGAACCCTTCAATAAAATCTTATTTTTTATTATTAATATTTTCAGTAGTCAGGTAAACCTGCAAACAGAACCAAAAGGAATTTATGAAAGGAAACAATACGAAATGAATTGTAAGGTGCAGGAGTCAAGTCAAAATTCTCTGTTACTGCTTATCCAGAAGCACAGGGTACAAGGTAAGGAACACCCTGGATGGGATATCCATCATGAAACATTAGGAGCATTTTACAAATACTGTTAGCTAACTGCACATTTTGGGACTGTAGGATGAGACCAATGCGAATATTGTCCATTTTCCAGGAAACTCAGGACCTTTGGTTATGTGTATATAAAATATTTATGTATTAAAGGTGTAGTGATCTGGACATGACCTTAACTGCTAAATTACATTTTTAAAAAATAGTGCTAATAGGTAGTACTTGTATTCACACCTTTGGTTAATGCTTTCTCTTTACTGGTTACGATCTTGATCACAAGATGGAAGTGCATGTGGGAATGGGTGCTAGTGGCAGGCCTGTGCAGAACAACTGAACCAAGGTAATGGGGGGGTGACCCTCAAATTGTTTCTGCTAACTAGTATAAGCAAGAATGAACTTCAGAACGCAGGAAAAAAAATCATCAGAAAACGGGTTGACCAGGAGGCTCCAAGGGTGTATCAGAAAATCCAGGTTAGTCTGAGCTTCAGAATGGAGGGGAAGCTCCAAACACAAACACAGAGCAGGAGCAGAATTCAAGCCCCCAAACCTGGAGGTGGGTGCCAACATTGCTACTAAAAATGCCACTCTCACATGATCTAAATACTGCAGAAAAACCTGTAGATAATTTTATGGAACCAAACTTACAAGAACAGTGATTTAGATATTGTGATGTTATTTTGTGAGGAATTTTACCTTAACTCTACTTCTCTTGGTGTGTGGTAGCAGATTATTTCCTGCTTTCAAACCCTTCCAGATCACTGTAATAAAGGTTATATGAACTGAATTCAGTGGAAAATGATTGGTGGTTTTGATAACTGGTTCGGGCATTTGGATAATCAATGTTGTGTACTGTATGTCCAAACTGGAGAGCATTGTCTCTATCTTGGTGGTTCCATGTTTTAGATAGTAGAAAAGGAACGACTGAATAAAGTCAAATGTATTGAGTAACTCAACCTCTCTATCCAAAAACTTCAGCTCTCAATATCGACCTCTTTAACATGTCACTCAAAATCTTCAACCCAACCAATACAACTCACAGAACCCATGAGACTTCACTTCTATATATCATCAGCTCAAAACAAGCAAAGGATATCTCTGTGGGAAGAAAGGCTTTGGTTGCCGTCAATTACATGATTCAATGTGACTAGCCTATATCCCCACACCCACCTGAGTTCTTTCACTGTGGAGAGACTCAACCCCCGTTCAAGAGGTCTGGTTATAGAGCTCACATTGTGTGTGGAAGAAAGACCAACTATATCTACTCGAAATATTTTGCTTCTTTCAAAAGAGTTATCATTTAGTTACCTGATATAAGGGTTTGGGGAACATGGTTCAAAGTACTGGTTTTTGTGAGTTAATAACAAAAAACTGTAACTTGTGCCCAATTGCTGTGATTGTTTATAAATCACCTAAAGGCCGCTGCAAGTCACCTTTTCTGTGGTTTATTTCAGTGTTTCTCAACCACCGGGCTGCAGCCATGAAGTTGGTCGTGAGCGACCTCTAGTGGTCTACAGATCTATACTCCGGAGAGGTTATAATGACAAAAAGATGGTACTTGACTTTTAAAATACATGCTCTACACACGGTTTAGCTGCAATTAAGGACAGATGGTAAAAGTGTACAAATGTCCCCAAATCAGATATTAATGTTAACCAATTTACTACTTTGAAATGTTTCAACCTGTAAGCTACTGCATTTTAAAGGCAACCCCGATGAAACCTTTAACCAAAGGCATGTACACACTTTGGGCTTGCAAAGACTACATTTAATTTTTTCCTGGTGCCTTAAAATTTTATGGTCTTGATGCTTTGGACAAATTGCCCATCTGTGCTTTTGATTTTTTCTTTTCAAAAACATCGCAAGAATGTGACTTTTATCAAAAGATTTTTCTTGGCTCAATAGTACTTGTTTTGCATCTCCTCAAGCAGGTTTTTATTTCATATTCTTCAGTTTAATGTACAATTCTTCATGTGGCTTATTTTTGCAATGTTGCAACACAACTTTTGTGTTAACTGAATAAATCGTAATATAAATTGAATCGACTTACCTAGGTTATGGAGATAAGGAGATAATTTTACACTGCAGTCCCACTCCTGTTGTACTTTAACTGGAACAGGAACATACTGCAAGTAGGAGGAGTAGTACAAACTGCCAGGTTGTTACAAGTTGAAACATAATATCCACTACATAAAAATTAGTATGAGGCATCTGAAGGATTTTCAGACAGCAGAGTCAAATTGTTTAAGTCTAGGCTAAAAACACACGTTTACTTTACCTCACCTGGGACACTAGCTCTAAGTAGCTACTCACCCCATCTAAGGTTAAGTCCTGAGACACGGAGCTGAGTGGGGATCATTGCCATTGATTTTGTATGAACTGTACTGTCTGTGCTGGTTCCTCACCTGTCTTCACCTCCTAATTATGATGTCATGATTAGGCCTGTCTTGCATTATCACTTTTCTCTTCCATACTTGCTGATGCAATTCGATTCCCACTTTTAGGAGTGAATCACTCAGTGGTCTCGCTCAAGGAATTTGACTGTAAAATGCTCTGTGGCAATTCTCCTAGTGAAAAGTTCAACATGAATAAAATACAATTGAAATAGGACGTACAGACAACTGTGGACCTATAAAGCTAAACAATACAGACAGTACCTAATGAAATTCCGTATATGTGGAAGCAGTTCTTAGCTCACTCATTGCGGTTTGAGAAACTGGAAGTGTCGCACAGAGCCTTTGATCTGCCACCAGAGGGTGATTCTGTGCAAGCCATAAACTTCTTCAGCTTACCTCTTTCTAATTAGCAGCCCTCACACACCTATGGAAAGTTATCTCATCTTCTACACCTAATTAGTTCCCGTTGCCACAATGAGTCTCGGGTCAGTCATTGAGCTGACTGCTGCCTTTGTTGTCAGCCTGGTAGCCTCCCCAAGTACTGCCTGTGTCTGTCTGTAGTTCCACATGTGATCATCTATGCCTGTACCTGGTTTACTCTTTGTCTCCTCTCTCCTGGATATCCTGAGTACCACTATAACCTGCCACCGCTGTCTTTTTGTCTCTGGACATGGATCCACCCAAAGCTGAATGATGGATCAAGCCAGTGGGACCAGTGTCCAGCACCTCAGACCAGAGGGGGCCCTGGAGCACCAGAGGCCATGACAGCATAATGCAAACTAAACACCCTCTTCATATTCCCCTTTGCATAAACAGCAAAGGTTGGCCATTGAGGTCCCCAGGCACCATAACATTTACATTGTGAGTTGACCATCAGGGCCCTCTGCATACAATGCCGGATTATGGCCCAGACGAGTGGGGGTGATGCTCAAAGGCCACACTGCATAACGACTTCCAAAGGGCCTTGTGGAATATTGTCCTAGCATATGTTGCTCCTGATTTTGAGTTTTGATAGATGCGATGAGTGACTGTGTCCATGTCTATGTATGGGGAATGCAGGGGGCCTCCAAAGTCATATGCCCGGGGGCCTTGAGGGACCACGATCCGGCCCTGGATCCACCTCCCAGTTGTGGACGTCAGGAAGTAATTCAGATGTAATGCAGTAAAATTGAAATGGCTATTTAAAGGAATAAATAGTTGAATTTACTAGAAATATCATGCTTTAGAAGCAAAGGTCTTGGTGGTCTATATATTTATGATGTCACTGAGGATGAAAAACATTCAGCTTGACGAGTGAATGCCCTCAGAGTGAAAAAGGCTTCCCTATACCTTGTCCCAGAGCGAGTCTGAGGGTTTATAAAAATGCAGCTGCATTCAAACTTTGGTATTTAGAAAATCTGGAAAATTGTAATCCTGAGTGTGAGGTCTGTGACAGAACCCTTTTGTTACTGCCAAGGACAATTATTGACTGAAGATGCTTCAAAACCAGAGGACCAAAGAGCTTTTGTGGATAAACTTTATTCCATAGTCCACTGAGCTAAAACAAAAAAATGTATAGAGAATGTTGCTGGAGTATTTCAAGATGGTTGGAACCAAGGATATGCTTGTAATCTGGTGTGATGTTGTTTCAGAAAGTTCAAAAAAGCTGTTTAAATATGGTATTTATCTAGAATTAACTCTTAAAAGACTTGTAAAATAATAGTAGGTAGTGTTTGGAGTAGGAACACACCTGCTACTGGGTGTGGTCTAGTAAGAAATGCGTGTAGGTTTTCTCAGGTATGTTCAGGGGTACAAAATTTCTCATTGTGGTGAATTCATACTCAAAGTGCCACTCAGAAGCAGATATAAGATGTGGGGAACTGAAGCAGCATATGCAATACCTGGCAGGAAATCATGAGCCAGAACTGCAGGATGAGCCATGATCAGGGAGGGTAGGGGAGTCCTGTCCTACAGAGGTATCATCTAACGTCAGCTGGCAGAAGCTACCATTCTGAATTGTCAGTGCTATCACTCTCATTAAAGGACACAATAGGCAGATTCACACTGGTTGCACTGAGCCTAGAAGAATTATAGAATGGAATGGCTGGGCATTACAGCTGTAGTACTGCGTTTCCAATAATATTAGTGTCTGATTCACACATTAAGATGAGTTCCAAGTTCTTACTGTCCTCACGATATATATTTTTGTGTTAAAAAGAAAAACCTCCAGTAATAGAATGAATGCTCTTCTGTTCTGGGGTAGACACAAATGTTTAACACTTTGCATATAACAGCACATGATGGGAAGGGATAAATTTGTGCTTTATTGCAATAATACATATGAATTTTGCCACATATCCTCAACAGTAAGGACAAAGCTTTTGCGACAATGGGCAACACGTTCACAGTAAAATGTGTACATCGGAGGTTCTTCTGACAGGACCTGCAGAACAACACGGCATAGTGGCTAAAGAGAAAACAAAATGTAAAAACAAAATACACATTCCACACAAAGTGACTTTCATAACACCAAACCAAAAGCACAGACTACAGCAGTAGGTGGAATAAATAAACTGCTGGTTTAATTTAACCTTGTCAGTTGAACCCTTCCTTCCATGTAGGAGTTGGTTCTTTAATCAAGTTTGTTTGAGACTTATTGTATAATACATGTCTGAATTTCCATCTGTGAAATACAGCTGAATAAATGGTAGGAGCAGCTACATCTACCAGGGTACACCTTGCTCTAAATGGACCCTGTCAGACTGCACCCCATTTACACACAAGATGCCACGTGAACAGTAAACAGGAGGATACATCATTTGACAGACAAATTGTCCAGCGCCAATCAAAGCAGTAAACCTGGTAGCAGCTCTATGTCACACATATTCATTCACAAAATTTTAAATCCTAACAAGATAAATATGCAAATTAAATAAAATTGCATTACCAATATCAGATAATGAACTTACTTGTGTCGGAATTTATATTATACATACTGTACAAAATATAAATTAAGTTATGGATATACATTAAAACAACACTTATATAAACACTATGTGAAACCTGAAATTAAAGTGTCATATTTATCTTGTAGCTGAATATATAGAAAAACTTTAAGTATGCGATTCTACCAGCAAAGAGCACATTTCACAGTATTAACTATTGAAATTTCAATTATGCACAAGACACTGGTTCATTGACATAATATTGGATGGGTAGTTATAACAGGATGGTCCAGGTTGTTTATCGCCATAGAGAACATGCAAAAGAGCTGAAGTGGGACGAACGGAAGCTTATATCCTCTGGCTGGCTCTGTTTGAAGATCGAGGTTAAGAAGGTCTAGGTCTCAAGCTTCAGAAGACACATGCAGTGGCTCTACTGATAGAAGCTGCGGTCCCTGGGGGTAAAAGTGGGGTAGGTGTCAGAGACAGGGTAAAATTCTGGGAAGACCTACAGCATGTGTGGTCCAGCGTTACCGTCACGTCTCTCTGGCTCATCTGGTTTTGTTACTGATCCAGCATTAGTATGCATGAGAATTTTAAATGACACGGTCAGACTAGGGTCAGTCTGTCTCAATGCCATGTGTTTTACCTTGTTTTTAATAACCACATGGAAAAATAAAGGCATGCTGGGAAAATGAGAATAAAGAAACAGAACTTTCTAGGTTATACACATCTATTATGAATGAAGCTGCATGACACTTCTAAATTTTACATGGAATTAACTGAGGAACCATAGAAACAAAAAAAGCCATTAGCAGGAAAAGCATGCAAGATTATGAACGTGCTGTAAATACTAAGAAAGTCCCAATGTCCTGGACTGATGATTTGAATGCAGAATCTACTGTATATATAAATTATGATAATGGGAGAAGTCAGGGAAGATGACAGGGATTCTGACACTAAGGAAGTAAGGTGGTGAAGAAGTAACTGAACTAGCATGTGGCTGGAGAAGTGACAGTTAGGCCCTGTTCACACCTGGCATTAACATGCGTCTCCGCATGCGTCTTGACCGACCCATTTGCAATCAGATCTCACTTTCTTGCATTTATTTAAATAAGCATGTAAATCAGTTCCGTATGCAGAGGTGAAATGCATTGCTGATTTTCACCAGCGGGAGTCAGCAATGACTTCCTCTGCCGATTCTGCTGAACATTAAAAGAAGAAGAAGAAATCAAAAGCTATTGTGGCATTCCAGGGTAACCAAACCGCCTAAGATGTTTGAGGCACTCATACTATATCTCGTTGGGCTTTTTGAAAGTTGAAATTTTTGAAAAATGTTTTTTGCCATCATTCGCGCGTTTAACGAGTACGTACGTACTTCAGCTCACACGAGGACGTCAGTTGAGTAGGCAGTCCTTCAATGCGGCCCAGGACACATTCACGTTCACACTGCTATAAGAATGTGGCCATATGCAGCCCAGACCACCTCCGAATGTAGTCTCAGCGGTCGGATCTCAATGCGTCCTGGGTGCGTTCACACATGTAATTAGCGCTGTCCACTTGTGATCGGATCACCCAGGACGCATGTTAATACCAGATGTGAACAGGGCCTTAGTGAAGTAGGCTAATTGCTGTCACATTTCCCATGAATAAGCCTGTCTCTGTGCAGAAACATGCATGGTGACCACATGGCGGTTTACGTCGTGCATCACCAGCATATACTGTAAATTGTGCAGGATGAGCTGAGACCCCCTTGAGACTGCAGCATAGTCACTGCGTCCTTCTGCTTTACTGTTAGCTGTGCTCGTAAAACATCTTTAATTTCAGCAAAGGGATTCCAGGTGTTACATTTATCTGTCCTGAATTACTGTGATGTATACCCCTCTGACAGACACGTGTCAGACAAGACATCAGCTGCCTTCAAAAGCACTTATGTGGTCCACACACTGTTCCTTCACTGTTAGATTCTGAGTGCATTATGCATGAATCGGAACAGCTGTATTGCAGTTTTCGAATTGGTCAAACCCAGTCAAAGAAATGCATAAATTTACCACAGAGATTCAGCAGCCCCTCAACTACTCTGTCATTAATATGTACATCAACATACTATTTGTTGTTTATACTTAAAAACACAATAATATTCCTGCATATGGGGAAAACCTAAACAGCCTAAATCAATATGAATATAATCATTTTATACTGTAAATGGATGACATTTTGCTCATAGCAGCTTCTGCACTATTATGGGTTTACTCTAATTTGCTATCTATAGGATAGTTATGCAAACAATGTGATGAGTGAGTTTTGAAAATGATTTTTATTGGGGAGAGGAAACAAGGAATGAGAAGGTGCTTTGGAATGACAATGTGTAGCTGGCTAAATACCTTCTCGAATGGAGTTAGTAAGCTGAGGATGATACTCACGCGCCCTCATGCCTGAGCAGGGACAAAAATTTGCCAACTCTGTATTCTTGATCCATCTGGAAAACCAAGCAGTTCACACACAGTCAAATGCAAGCTGATGCTGAAAATCTCACACTAAGAAACTGCATGTAATTGTTAAATGATAAAGGCTTAACAGGAAGGCTTATAATTAAGACAATTTGTGCTTGGATACATTCATTCAAGACTGACAGGAAGCAGCTGGTAAGCTGTTTCATACAATGGAAGACAAGTTTCCCTAAATAGAGATACTTGACATTTTACACAAATTATGACTCAATACTAAGATTCATTTTTTGACATCAAAAAAATTAAAGAAATCTGATGAGCAGCAACAAGCTGCAACTGGAACGATGCATGCAAAAGCAATTAAGATGATCCAAATGAAGAAAAAAAAAAAAAAAAAGGTTTCTCCCAATGGCTGTCTGGAGCAAGGCTCTGCGAGGGTCACCTGGAGTGACATCTCAATAAGCATCAGGAGTTTCTTGATGCCAATCCACACTTTCTTGCCCTTAACTTGCTGTGAAATGGTGGCCCGTTCTTTGTCAGTGAAGCTGCCAAGTAGCTGGTAACGAGAAAACAGAATTCAAATACAAACAAGGCTGGTGATATCTAGAGTCAGTCTAGTGTAGTGTAGCAATGGGACACGGTACAAAAACATTTGGTAAAAGATATAAAACATTTATAGGCTAATTTAAGCAACATGTTCAGAACATGAATTTAAGTGATAACTGCATGTATAGGTGCAGTAAATATAGGATGGCATTTATTGCACTTGTTTGAGCAACTGTAAAAATTAAATATAATAAACCTAGTTTCCATATCACAATTCACTTCACCTGTAGTTAACCAAGGCAGAAGTTTGATACTGACTTGTTGGGAAGGTGGCATCTTATGATGGTGCCACATTGAAAGTCACTAATCTCTTCAGTATGACCCATTCTGGCATCAGTGTTTGTTGCTGGAGATTGCATGGCTGTGTGTTTAATTATAAACCTGTCTCTGCAATGAGTATGGCTTAATTACCCAAGTCCAAAAGTAGGTAAACCCCCCTATTAACTGGTGTCCCAATACTTCTATCCATATAGGGTAGTTTGACGACTGTTGCATTTATAAGCTACAGAATGTTAACGTTTTAAGTCCGTCCCTGAAAAGATTCATGTTTCCTTGTATCCTTTTCATCAGTCGTGTCTCTCCGTTCCCCGACCATCCTGCCCCTGTACCTCCAAAGCCTCGACCAGGTGTTCCCCAGTCGAGATGTTCGGAACATGGATGGTTGTGCTGAAGGCATCCAGCATCTCCATCTCTTGCAGAACATCCTTACGACTGGTAGTTCCTATGATGAGCAGCTTGCGTCCCTACAGAGAGAATGGAATACAATGCAAAACCTGTCTTTTATAAAACTCTACCGTAATTAATACTAACATCTAGAGTACTCATAAAAAAAATTCAGAGCAGAGTATTACAAATTACATTGCATGCCTATCACAAACTTGCTCACTAATTAAAGGAAATACAATGAGAAATAAATGTTAATCTAGTCATTTTTAGTGAGCCCCACTGTTTGTTATTCCATTGATTTCACAAACTGCAGACTGAAGACCTCAATAATTGCACACAGTACAATTTTGTTAAATAGGTGAATTAATACAGACGATAATGGAACGTCCATGTGATATTACGGTGAGAACTTGTTTTGAATTTTAAAATACAGCTAAGCTAAAAATGTTAAAACTAAAAATCGACTTCAAGGAACTAAAACACAGAACACTATTATTAAGCAAAACTGGTGCTTCCTTTCAACAGACTCTTCTGTAACATTGCTAATTTTAAGGATTACTTGAAATTTTATAGCCCTTTTTTATTGTGATCATGTAGCAATATAAATATACTGTTTTGTTTCTACTACTGAGACTCAATTGGTACGAGAGCAGATACTACTGCAGTGTAACATGTAAATGAACTGAACATTTTAGAAATTAACTGCTTCATATGACTCAATTTCAAAAGAAGTGACAAATACAATAATAATAATGAAATGTGGGTATTTTGACAAAGTATGCAATCCACCACGTGCCATCTTTCCAGCTAGGCTGCGGTTTCATTGCAATAGATGAGCAGCGATGACTCCACTGTACTGTATATTCACCTTAGGCGGGGCTTTCTTTAGCAGTACCAGCAGAGCCTGCAAGACGAGGTTGGAGAACCGTGGCCCAATAGGAACATAATCTGAGAGACAACATGAAAGAGGCAGCAAGTGTTCTCAGTTTCAAATATAGCCAAATAAAATATTCAGCAGCCTTTTTGGTCCATGAAAGGTTGTTCACACAGACCTTTGCTACACCCACTCCACAAAAAAATTTAAAAAAACAGTCCTTTTAGCATACGGAATTCTTCCGACATTTTATCAAAGGAGCTACAGTGGTGAAACACAGTGGCTCGCACCACCAGGGTTGGGGGTTTGAATCCCCCCTCTGCTCTGCGTGTGTGGAGTTTGCATGTTCTCCCTGTGTCTCTAACCTAATTGCCCACAGTGCATGATTGTGTGTGCATGTGTCCTCTGATGGACTGGCATTCCATCCAGGGTGTGTGTTGCCTGGGACCCTGACAAGGACAAGTAGTTTGAAGATGGATGGATTAGTAAACTAGTACTGAAACGAAATGGAATGTAAGTATGGTAGAAATTGCTCCAAAAGTATAGGGTCATTAATGCAATACAAATTGCAGAAACATTTATGCAGGAACATTCATGCTTTACTCTTCTCTGGCTTGAACAGAGAATGAAACATCCACAAAAAATGACTTAATATGTATACTGATTAATTAGCACAGTTTCATTAAGTAGCCAAACATTTTATCCAACAAGTGAACTAACCAAGGGATGGAGTTCGGGCTTGATATGCAAAAAGTCTTACCAAGCAGACGCTCGATATCATCCACAACCACACAACTTAGCTGTGATTTGTAGGCATCATCGAAGATCTGTCACAAACACAGTGACAACCAAGATGAAACCATACTTCAAAGGGCATTTCCAGAAAATATCTGTAGGGTTAAGGCAGCCTGATTTGATGCCCCTCCCCTCACCTTCTTAATAGCTTGGCACTTGGAGATCTCTGAGTGGCCAATCATCTTATCCGGAGAGCAGATCTTGATAAAGGGGAACTGAGAATCCTCTGAGATCTTTGCAGCCAATGCAGTCTTCCCACTGTGGGGTGGTCCTGGGAAAGTGGTAGACATTCAATGTCCTACTGGGCCAACACCATCTTGGCTGTTTGTCACTGCAGAACAGAGGCTATCACTCCTGGTTTGGACCTTGAACAAACAATTCCTCTGCTCTGGACTCTTAACCACTGATTCCAATAGATGTAAATGAACAAAATATTCCAATAGATGTACATATTTACCCTGGAAGATTGATGAAATACCCTATATTTAAAAATCAGCTTACTCGTTCACCTTTTGCAAAGCATGAAGGTTAGTTCTTCATTCTAAAATACCACCCTTTTGTTTGCTTGCAAAATTTAAGTCATTTCCAACGTCATACCCAATTACCTGGCAGAGGCGGAGATTCTGACCAAACATTTTCAACTTCAGCCAACCAGATGTTTGCATCTCACAGTTGACTCAATTACTGTAAATCTTAATGACATCCCACGACAGAATAAAGCTATATTTTGTATGCTAATTATGACTAATAATTGGCTGGCAAACTGGTTCTCATTAACTGGTTCTTGCATTTTGTTCAAATTTTACTCATTAAAAAAAATTTATGGAACAAATATGTGTTTATTTACTTCTTAGTTATTATTATTGTGTATTTATTGGTACTCATCTGAAGGACGCACATAAAGCAGAATTTCATGTTCATTTCATATACACCTGACAATAAAAAACAGAATAGAAACAAAAAAAAAAAAAAATCGAAAAATTAACGTGAAATGTTTAAAAAAGGCTAAAATATTACTATATCGTGTGTAAAAGTCATCTTCATCATCATTCACTTTCGGCTGCTCCCATCAGGTGTCGCCATAGCGGATCAACCTTCTCCATCTCCTCCTGTCCTCCGCATCCCGCTCTGTCACATCAACCACCTGCATGTCTTCTCTCACTACATCCATAAACCTCCTCTTTGGCCTTCCTCTTTTCCTCTTGCCTGGCAGCTCCATCCTCAGCATCCTTCGTCCAATATACCCAGCATCTCTCCTCTGCACTTGTCCAAACCAACGTAATCTTGCCTCTCTGGCTTTGTCTCCAAACTGTCCAACCTGAGCTGACTCTCTAATATATTCATTCCTAATCCTGTACTTCCTCGTCACACTCAGTGCAAACCTTAACATCTTTAACTCTGCCACCTCCATCTCTGCCTCCTGTCTTTTTGTCAATGCCACCATCTCCAGCCCATATAACATAGTCTCACTAGTGTCTGTCTGTCACAAATCCTGAAACTCTTCTCCACCCACTCCACCCTGCCTGCACTCTCTTCTTCACCTCCTTTCCGTACTCCCCGTTACTCTTAACTGTTGACCCCAAGTCATCCTCCACTCAACCAACTCATCCACCTTCACCAACTCTACTCCCTGCATCCTCTCCGTTCCGCTGTCCTCCCTCTCATTCACAAATGTACTCTGTATTAGTCCTACTGACCTTCCTCTCCTCTCTAGGGCATACCTCCACCTCTCCAGGGTCTCCTCATCCTGCTCCGTACTCTCACTACAGATCACTATGTCATCCGCAAACATCACAGTCCACGGGGACTCTTGTCTGATCTCGTCTGTCAACTTCTCCGTCACCACTGGAAATAAGAAAGGGCTCAGAGCTGATCCTTGATGTAATCCCACTTCTACCTTGAACATATCCATCAAACTTGCACGGCATATGCACTGACAACATTCATCATCACACCTTCGATTTCCAGCTTCATACTAATCACTCTGTGCGACACTCTTTTCACCTCCAAAACACTCTTGGCATACTGCTCCTTCAGGATAACCCCAACCCCATTTCTCCTCCCATCCACACCATGGTAGAACAATTTGAACCCGCCTCTGATACACCTGGCCTTAGTCCCCTTCCATCTGATTTCTTGTACGCACAATATATGAACCTTCCTTCTCTCCATCATATCAGCTAGCTCTCTCCCTTTACCAGTTATACTACCAACATTCAAAGTTCCTACCCTCACTTCCACTTTCCTAACCTTCCTCCTCTCCTTCTGCCTCTGACACGCCTTCCCCCTCTTCTTTTCCTTCACCCAACAGTAGCCCAATTTCCACCAGCACCCTGTTGGCTAACGGTACTGGTGGCAGTCATTGTTAACCTGGGCCTCATCCAATCCGGTATGGAAATCTGTATTGTTGTCTTGATGTAACCCTCCCCATTTATCCGGGCTTAGGACTGACACGAAGAAATACACTGGCTTGTGTATCCCCAGTGGCTGGGTTTATGTGGTGCATAAAAGTACTGGTGTATAATGTACAGCACTGATGTATCATGGTACTGGTGAAGAATGTACTGCACTGGTGTATAAAGGTACTGGTGATTAATGGTACTGCTGTACAGCACTGGGTTATAATGTTACTGGTGTACAACACTGGGGTATAATGGTACTGGTGTATAATGTACAGGACTGCGGTATAAAGGTACTGGTGTACATGTATAATGGTACCGGTGTACAGCACTGAGGTGTAATGGTACTGTACAGCACTGGTGTATAAAGGTACTGGGCTAGTGTATAAAGTACTGGTATATAATGCACAGCACTGGTGTATAATGGTGTGTAAAGGTCTTTGACCACCTTCCAGGAGCACAGCCACCAGGGGTGTACGGTCGCTGTTCTTAGTCTGTTGAACCAACAGTTCTCCATCATCTAAGACACGGGTCACAGGGTCACCCCACTTAATGATGCCATTCATAATGTAGCTGGCATAGTCTTCTTGGTTGGTGCCAAAGGCCTGGTGAAGGGCAGAGGTAGCACGCAGGATTTAGCATTCATGGAATGGATATGAAAAATTCACACTTTAGCATAAGCAATACAAAATAAAATGCAGACTTTAAAACATTCTATATTTTGCATCCAAAAAAACTTCATTTGCAGGGATTATTGGTATCATCTATTAGTCTATTAAATGACATGGCTGAAAGATGGTTTTCAGGATCAGCACGACACCGCGGTCTGAGTTGGAGCCAAAGGAACAAAATGCTGCTGTGTGTGTCAGGAAGGAGACTCACAGGCTTGATGTCATTATTTAAGGACCCCAGGAAGTCAGCACGATGCACTTGGAGCTTCTCGGCTTTCTCCATGTCCACTTCTACTGTGGTACTAGCCTGCGTAGGAAGACCGAGCACATGAGAATAAGAACAAACTTCAGATAGCATCAGTACATAAAAAAACAAACCGAACCTAAAATTGCAAGAGTGCCTCTACCCGGGTCTCCTGGACGATGTAAATAAGAAAACTGACTTTTTATATTAATGGTAATTCTTCAGTTCAACACGTCAAGACTTGTGGAAACAAGACCTGATCGAATTTGAGTAATATATCACATTGAATTACATAAAAAAAATATAATAAATTCCAGTTCTCCTGCAACTTTTTGAAAAGACAAGTCAAATTAATTTAAAACAATAGTGGAAAAATTTCTACATTGATGCAAACAATTTAAATACGTTCAAAAACAGTTATAAAATATCTTTTTGTTCAGTTTGGGAAATTAATATAATGAGAATGTGGGGACATATATAGTGTAAGTACAAGTTAAAGGAAGCCCAGTGTGAGCCCAGAACCTTGATATGGCGGTTCATGGCAGTGGACTGCGCAGCCCGAACCAGCCCCTCTAGCTCTGCACCACTGTAGTTCTTGGTCTCTGCCGCCAGTTCTGACAAATCCACATCATTCGCCAGCAATCTGAACTCGCGCATCTTAGCAGTGTGAATGTTAAGAATCTGTAGCCGGCCTTTTTCATCAGGTAGGCCTGGTAGAGAGAGGACAGAGGACTTTGTTTAAGGTGAAGAAAACTACCAAAACAGGACTTCTGGAAGACTAGTACAAGGAAAGTAATAAGCGAGTAAATAAACAGAATAGAACTGAAAGGCTTTATAAGAAATAAAAGACTCAACTGTTTATACAAGTATGGGAATCATTTTGCTAAAATGATTGTTTAAATCAACAGCAATAATTAGGTAAAATGCTATGCTGTTTCTTGGTCTACTGAATAACATTAATGTTAAGCCTCTAAATGTTTTGCTAAAGGTACAAGGTCACTGTTTGCTAACCATCTAAAATACACATTTATATACCAGTGAAAGAGAGTATAGGATCATCTGGAATGATAAATTTGCATCTTACAGACAAGGTGTCTTCTATAAAATCTACAGACACAGCTAATGCATAAACAGACCAAGAATATAAGTACAGCCAGAACTAATTTTCTTACCAATTTCCATTTTAACCTCAAACCTTCCTGGTCTCATCAGAGCTTCATCAATCAAGTCCGGTCTGTTGGTCATTCCTAAGGACAAGTATGACATGACATAGTCATCTCTGAAAACGCTACATGCCTGTAGCATGACAAGCCTGACAAAGTGAAATACAAAATTACAAGCCGGTAGTAATACCATTTCACTGGTTAGTAGCCATATCCATGATCACATTCAATCACCCACTTCATCCTCCTCAGTCTATCTTAGGTAGCAGATCCCCCCCCAAAATTCAAAGCAGAATCTTCGCACCTATGACCAGGATGTTGTTCAGCTGCTCCACACCATCAATCTTGGACAGCAGCTGGTTGACGACCGTGTCATGGACACCTGTACTGCTGGCCCCGCTGCCACGCTGCTTGCATATGGCGTCAAGCTCATCAAAAATGATGATGTGCAGTCCACTGTTAGCACCCAGCTGACAATACCAGCATAGAGAGAACAGTCAGAAGCACAATGTCACACCATGTACAACATGTGATAGGGCAACAGCCGCATCTTTAACGTTGCTAGAGATCATTGAACCAACTAATGGACCTGTGGCATACTGAGCTGAAGAATCATGAAAAAGCAATAGTAGAAAACATCAGATCTATACCAAACTGAAGGCCTTCAATTCCATTTTTCCATGCATAGATGATTTAGATTTTTGGTTAGACTTTTAATCTAAGATTTTAAGTATTCTCCCAAAAAATGAACAATAGAAACCTGATGAATCATGTATCTAGAATCTGACCCAGCTTTTGCTACCCCACAGTAAATAATCAGGGTTATACAATAGTGTATACTGTAGGCTCTTCTAAATGTTGCTTTCTGAGAATATAGTATAATCAAGGAGGCTATTCTACCCCCTGCTAATGTTTCCATGGACCCTTATGAAGGCATGCTCGTGCCTGCTTTCGCTCATGTGCACGTGTGTCATTGCCAAAGCCGTTGTCACTCACCCTCTTCTGTTCTTCTTCAGCTTCAGCAAAAAGCTTGCGAATGTTGGCCTCTGACTCTCCCACATACTTGTTCAGAATCTCAGGCCCATTGACGATCTTAGGCTCACGGGCATTAAGCATCTTGCCGATCTGTCGGGCCATCAGGGTCTTTCCACAACCAGGGGGTCCGAAAAGCAAGATTCCTTTAACGTGCTTACAGCCTAGCAGCAAAACAGAATAAGTGGAGGCATGATTCAGACCTAATGCTTCTAAAAAAGATTTCACCCTAACTGGAGTCCATCAATATTATCACCAGCATTCAAAGTGACTGATGACTCTTGCTGAATTCCCTATAAAATCATCATAAAATAGCATGACATCTATAGATTTGTTTCTTCGTATGGTGGTCCCGCTGAAGGACCTGGAACCTCCCAGACAGCCTCATTTCATATCATGAATATCATTTCTCACAGCAAACTAATAACATCACCCAGACCCAAAGCATCACATTAAGACAAACTCTTCACATGTTAGTATAATGGTGAAGAGACATTCCGATTTCTGATTCTGATCTGCACTGAGGGGGCAAGCTATAAGCCTTAAAGCCGCAACGACTGCCATGGAAGCAGTAAAATCACAGGCTGTGATGGTGACCAAAAAAAGGGCTGAACAGAAGACCCCCACTGTAACATCACCTACGTGCACGGATCCTCTGTCTCTAAGCCCTAGGAGTGGCTTTTCCCACTCCCATTTTCACCAGTGTAGTCCTTATATCCTGTAATAGACCAGACTGGAACGTGTTTCTACACAACTTGGATGTACAGAGCCTTTTGCGGCATGCTGAGATGCGACAAAGTCTCCTTCAATTTGCTTTGATGACCAAACGGACGTTTGCGTTTGTATTTCAGGACTCACCCATTTGCTCTACAATGTCAGGTGGAAAAACCCGGGAAGCAAAAGCCCTGCGGAAAATGTCTGAGAACTCCTTATCCAGACCACCGATGCCCATACGCTCAAAGTTCCAGTCAGGGTTAATGATAGTCTGGCGGGCCTCCTTGGTTTTCGCTTTTCCTGGGGTGGGATAGGAAATTAACTCTTTAAACACACCACACAAATCTGGTTATGATAACTATAACACCACGCACTGCAGTCCAAGCATTTACCTAAAAGTCAAAACAGACCCTACTGAAACTGGTAAAAGCGAGAGTGCCTGTTGATATGTCACTTACCCACCAGAGTGAGTGAAGAACTCTCTGCTTTTTCAAAAATCACTTGACTATTACCAACCAAAAGGCCAATATCAATCTGAAACAAAGCCGGGAGATGGACCATTTAAAACCACATGGCCATTAGTAACGTGCCTTTACAAGGTTGCTAGCTGGTTTTCACAAGACAAGAACCATTGGTGGTTCCAGAGGTCTACATGTCTATTTAGAGCATTGAACTGAACACAGTAACAGTGGACTGGGAAGCATAGACCTCTTGCATGGAATTTTTATCTTTTACAACCTAGAAAATTCTAACAAATCTGAAAACAATGTTTTTCATATGATACACTAAGAACAGATTCTTTTTCATTTTTATAAAAAAAAAAAATCAATTAAGAGAAGCTTTAAAAATAGCACACAGTCAGAGGTGTCCTGAGGGTGCCGGAGAGTCATGTCATTATGAAGTCTGAGCAGAAAAGCCCAGCAGCTTACAAGGGAAACACAGCCATTGCATACAATGCAAGGTCCAACAGACTTGCACAGAAATCCCAATGCAAGGCAGTGAAGCCAGTACCTTTTGCTTCTTGCCAGAGGCTGGCTCTCCCTTGAGTATGCTTGGGTCCATGGCCTCAATGTCCTTCACCACCAGCCCAAATAGCTTGTCGCAAAAGCTGAAAACGAGCTGCAGGGAAGCAGATCAAATACAGCTGTCTGACACAAAGAGAGGCCAAACCAAAAAGCTAGTAGAAGGATGAGATCTCTGTGTTATTAGAATGGGAGGCCTGCATGCTAAAAGTAAGACGTGGACACTGCTCATATTAAGAAAATAGTCAAGTACTAGGAAAAAAAAAAAACCCATTTGACTTAAGAAAACAAAGTTATATGCTGATTTATGTGCCTAACAGCACACGTGCTAAACATGTAGTAACAGATCAAAGACTTTTGTGAGCATGACCACTCACTATCTGATCCACAGTATATAGTGCAGCAGGCACTGTTTACACAAAGACAAATGACAAAACATTCACTCTGTGACAATTAGTATCAAATACTGTAATATTGAAAGAAAACTGAACATTAAACATGATGTTTGATGATAATTAAATCATGTTCATTAGAAAGGCAACAAATATGGGCAAGGCCTTTCCTCTCACACCTACCTGCTGGCCAACGGTGAACGCCTGGTTGTTAAACTGCTGAATGAATTCGCTGGCCATCTTATCAGAATCATACGGGCTGCTGTCTGTGCTCTTTTTCTGCAAGAAGTCAATCTCGATGGTCATGGCGCCAACGCATTGCTTGGACTTGTCAAAATTGTAGTTAGACACTGAGGGTAAATTGGAGGGTTGATTTATATTAGAACGAAATCACCAGTCAAAACCCGTTGCCTGGAGAAAATGCAGAAAACCAATACATCCTGCATAACAACTTACTATGTACGTTTAGCCTGGGTTTATTAGTAAGGGTTACAGTTCAGACAAGGTTCAGCCATGACAAAATGCATGTGCATTTATAGATGCTAAAGAAATTCTTTTTGCCGGAAATTTTATTTACAGCATTTAGATATGGACATATAGCACTATGTGCATTCTTCCAAATCAACAAGCCACATCTGGTATACAAATATACACTCACCCTTTCCTACACCAAAAGAAAGAAAAGCTAACTCTTCAGCTAAGCCGAAAAACACGCACCAAAAAGACATCTACACCCCCAAGTCATAAAAAGTTGAGACAGTGTCAAAAACACAAATTTAAATTAAAAAAAAGGCAGTGATTCTTAGATTTATTTTGACTTTTATTTCATTGCTGACAGTATGAACCCAAGATATTTCATGTTTTGTCTGGTCGACTTCATTTCTTCATTTGTTCTGTTTAATTTTTTATCACCCATTATTCTGCTGCCTTGAATCGCTGCTCTGCTCATGCATATTCTCTCTTCCCTGTGCCCCCCTCTTACGAGGTGCTTCCCTTGGAGTCTCGGATTCAAGAGATCTTCATATCATCTGCTAGCCTAAGTGCCCTCCCTCAACTTCAGCTGTCCTGTCTGACCAGCTTGCTGCCTTCTGAGCCACCGAGCCTGCTCTGA
>JAACJT020000037.1:7108765-7141604 GCA_009936485.2 Gymnarchus niloticus
CATTCCTCTCCTCTCTAGAGCATACCTCCACCTCTCCAGGGTCTCCTCCACCTGCTCCCTACTCTCACTACAGATCAGTGTCATCCGCAAACATCATAGTCCACATGGGCTCCTGTCTGATCTCATCGGTCAGCCTGTCCATCACCATTGCTGGGTCTTTAAAAAGTTCATCTGCTCAGAATTATTTCCCTCTTGAATCTGTCAGCATATGGACTGTTTCCATTGTCATGTCCCTCAGTGTTTTGTGGAGCAGTAACCGGTCTATGTGTGTCTTGATCCATTTATCAGCTGGCCGGTTTGGTTTTCCCTGGGCAGCTGTTCGGTGAGGCCGTCAGCCAGCCAGGCATCGTGTTCGCCCTGGCGCGCTTTGACGGGGTGTTGGGCATGGCCTACCCAGCCATCTCTGTTGGTCAGGTCACTCCTGTCTTTGACTCTGCAATGGCAGCCAAACTGCTGCCCCAGAACGTCTTCTCCTTCTACATCAACAGGTTTGTGGTTGTAGACCCTTGCCTGGTACACTGGGTGTGGTTGTGGACCTTCGCTCGGTACATTGGGTGTGGGCATGGACTCTCACCTGATACAGTGGGTGTGGTTGTGGACCCATAGTGAATGATGTTGGACGGGCATCCCATGCAGGGTGTACCCTGACCATGATAAGTGGTTAGAAGATGGATGGATGGATTCTGTTTTATTGTCTTCACCATTAAATATGTGTCCATAAATTCTCAACCTTTTTATGATGTAAATCAATCATGATTTAACACTGTTCTTTCTGATATCAGAACATCCTGATAATAACCTCCAAACATACTGATCTACCTTTCAGAGACCCTGCTGCACCTGTAGGGGGCGAGTTAATGCTCGGGGGCATTGACAAGCGGTACTACCAGGGTGAACTGCACTACCTCAATGTGACCCGCAAAGCCTACTGGCAGATCAAAATGGACGGGTAAGATTCAAACCGAGCTTCCTATTTGCTGTTTACATGGAACCGACCAATCAGAAAGCAGACCACCATTGCACGAGAAGCATTGCCCATACATGGGTTATCATGCCTTTTACCACATCCTCTCACAGCTTCTTCAATCCATTTCTCTCTACAGTGTCGCCGTGGGGAACCAGCTGATGTTGTGTAAGAACGGCTGTCAGGCCATCGTTGACACGGGCACGTCCCTCATCGCTGGCCCTGCCCAGGAAGTGCGGGCTCTGCAGAAAGCCATTGGAGCTTTTCCTATATTGATGGGCGAGGTAACAACTTGAGGCATTACATAGTGCATGCTGTACAGCACACACAAACCAATGCACTGTCATAGCTTCCTGTTTGGCAATAACTGTCCGTTGGGGAGGATAATGAAGGTCTACACACCCTTGTTGAAATGACAGTTTTTTTCAAGGCACAGTCATGCAGTGTCATTTGTTCTTGTTCCTTAGCATGACTGCCTCTAGCAGTTTCCAGTGAGAATATTACTGCCGTTATTACTATAGTGTTTAGCTGGCCAGCCCCTGACTGTTTGAATTGCATGGCTCTCCCTATTTTCCAGTATTTCATTAGCTGCAAGAAGATCCCAACTCTGCCTGTTATTTCCTTCACTCTGGGTGGAAAGCAGTTCAATCTGACTGGAGAGGATTATGTCTTGAAGGTATCTGCATCCACTCTCCTGTCCTCGATAAATGTGTCATTACGGTTGGCTTAGGTTCACACACAGTGGATGATATACTGACCCCTACCAGGCGTGGGTAGATCTGACACCCATATCTCACTGTTTTCCCTGTGCAGGAAACCCAGCTAGGCCAACCAATCTGTCTGTCTGGGTTCATGGCGTTGGACATCCCCCCTCCTGCTGGACCTCTCTGGATCTTAGGGGACATCTTCATCGGACAGTACTACAGTGTATTTGACAGGGATGCTGACCGAGTGGGCTTTGCGCCAGCAAAGTCAGGACCCTGAGGGGGATGTTGGGAGGGTAGCACATGATGGAGGAAGGACGAATAAAGCTCACCAACATCTTTCTGCTTGATCCACTTCTTCGGACATCACATCTGCTTTGCTCAGCTTTTACTAAAATGGCTTTGAAAACCTGAAAATGTTCAGGGGGACTTTAGCAACAGGGAACTACCTTACTATGCACTCATTCAACACAAACGTGAGACTTTTTTTTTTTTAAGCAAACGGATGCTTTTACTTTGCTGCTGGAAGATGTGTGTAATGATGTTTTGTGACTAATTGGCAGTCTCAGTTTATGTGCCACTGCTAGTCCTGCTGAAATACCAAAACATAAGGCACTGCTTAGGTGATGGTTTTTTATATACATTTCTACAAAACACCAAGCAGTGACTCAATCTTGATGAAAGTCAGACTATTATCTATTAGCTTCACAATGAAACCAGTCAGGATTGGATCCAATCATTCATTTGTAAGTTTCAGAAAATTTGTAAGAACAGCAGATAAATAAAAAAAGGTTTTGACTTAATCTCCTTTAATATGGTCACAGAAAAATCAGAAAATGTCTCATTGACACACCTCCACCTACCCGTAGGAACATTCCCATATAAACAGGAAATTATACAATTCATTTAGCAGGCCAAGAGGTGGCCGATACTGGACAAACTGTACGCTCTTTGTGGTGGAGCATTTGCAAAGTTATTCCTGTATAACAGAGGGTTCCACAGCACACACACACCCACACAGTCTTCAGCTTGTAGTTCTGTAGCAGGCAACTGCCAGGTATCTACTGAACATAACACATGAAAGGAGCTTCACCAAAGTGCTGTGTAAAACTCCCAACAGCATCTGCATTATGACTGGCTTTTTGGCTAAATACATATTTAAATTGAGAGTACAAGAGCATCTTCATTTTCATGGACAAGGACTGAAAACACCACCAAGACTTATGGCAGGTGGAGGTTTTGGCCCTAATTTAGCTTCTAATGATACGCTTCCTGGAAGCTAGTAGAACATAATCAATTAACCATGACAAAGGCCTACATCTAAAAAAAAAAAAAAAAAAAAAACACTCAACTACCAGAGTCTGTGCTGGACAAATCCACGCTTCTCTGATTCTCTACTGCAAAAATAAGCATGGTTTGACCCACAGGAAGTCCCACCAACGATTAATGGGCACACCCGGGGTTGCACCTAGACTGGGATTCTAGGGCAAGCCAAGATGAGCCATGCCTTACGGTTACCTTAGGGAATGAATGCTGCCTCTGGGCTAAAGGTTCTACACACTTGCAGGCTCCATCTTGACATTTAACCAAAGAGTGAAGGTGTTGCTTGAGTAATATGCCACTGTATGAACGGAGAAAACAGATGCAGAAGCACACAGCTGGCTTATCAACAGGAGACTGATAACGCAGACATGTCAGAATGAGTCAAAAACAGAGACCAGCACATCTGAGCTATACTCGCATTCTGGAGCTAAATCCACATTTGTGCAGATGAAGCACTGTTTCACGTGGCTGCATTGCCGATATTGAATTATAGATACAAAAATAGGAGTCTACAGATATATATATATATTCCTTTATTAAATTTAGTCCCCATAAAAGGGAAATAAAATGTAGCCATACTGCTTCAGTCGAAAGACGAGATACTTCACACCGTCGCCAAAACAGAAACGGGAAGCAAGAGGCCAGTGTGCCCATGGGCTGATGGGGAATAATCGGTCAGGTGAGGAGCCCTCTAAGGGTCTCATTCCAACAACCGAGTGCAGAGTCTCACAGCTCAGGGCCACACGTGTCATCACTGACCACAAACCTCCTGATCTACTGAGCAAAAACTTGAGGCAGGCGTTGCCTGCACCAAACAGACCTTTCCGCATACCATTTTATCTTGATATTTCATCACCCTCCATTACACGGCTTCTTTAATTAAAAAGAACACACACTAACACCCCCCCAAGGAAAACACTTCTTACACTCATCTTGACAGCCTGTTAGGTTTTAAAAATAAATTCTGGTTCTTCACACTTGAAGGAATCTGAGTAAGTAGGAAGCAAAATACTGTATAATTACTCCCAGGAAAAACTGACGAGCCTGCCCACATTTCTAGTAGTTTTTTTTTTTCTGGTTTTTCCCACTTCCTAATTAAAATCTACAGGAAGGAGACGTTCAGCTCGACTAGACACACCAAACGAAAACAAATCAGCAGGTGCTGGGAAGGCAGCCACCAAGATGGCTGTACAGAGAAACAGAGCTCTGAAGAGCGAGGGGAAAAGGCATGATGCATCCAAAGTTTGCGAGACTCCAAATGCAGAAAGCCGCCCAGCAGGGCCTCTGTGGCCTCAGATATGAGGCCCTGCACCAGCCTAGCTCCTCAGTCTGAGAGGAGAGACAAGAATGGTGTTACCCGCATTAAAGAAGAAAAACAGAAACACTGCTAGGGATAAATAAGCAATCATTCATATATTTGATCTTGATGGCAAAACCCCACTGGGGCGGCCAATCACACGACATGGTAAGAAGACCCGCTTTGACATGCAATGGAAGACTAGCTGGAGAAAAGTGTCACAGCATGGCAAAGTGACATCACTGAAACGGAACCGAACATTAAGCCGCATCGAGCCAGACATATGCTTGACGGGCCTCACGCTCTCACGGGTCTGCTAAGGGGTGGGAAACACCGGCCAGATCACTGACAGCAGTAGGGAGCTAAGCAGTCCTCAGCAGGGCCTCGGGGTTGGAGAGAGCACTGTAGAGGGTGTACCCCAGCTCATCCACCTCCTGGGGGGTCAGCTCACAGAAAAGGTCGACCTTGGGATTGAGAGCACAGGGTAGCCTCCCAGCCTCTAGGTGTCCTACGAGTGAACGCAGCAGCTTGAGGAAGCAGTCGGCCAACGCGTCCTGGGTCCAGTTCCCATCAGCCTCGCTGAGCAGCAGAAGGGCATTGGTCAGCTGGCTGGAGGAGAGGCGGGCCAGGGCTGGATTTAGCCGGCACACAGCCTTAGCCACCTTGAGGCAGAGGCAGCGGCAACCACCGTCCTCCTGGTCAAGGGCACGCAGACGTGTTGTCTCTGCCACCCGGAAACTCTGCCGCCACAGATTCTCATGGCGCTCAGCCCAGCGGTGTGGCTTGGCGATCAGTGCAACGCCATCCTCCATGGTCAGCAATGGCAGGAAGTCCACATAGAGCCGCCGGTCCATCTCGTACTGCACTTCCAGGGTCAGGGTCTCCGAGGGCAGCACGGGCCGAATCACATAGTCCAGCACGCTCCCAATGGCCGGCCAGTTGATGGAGCCCGCCACCAGCTTTTCAAAGACCTCCAGCACAGCCCTGGGGGACAGGTAGCCCCCAATGACGCACCGGTCCCAATAGCTGCTTCCCCGGGGGAAGTATTCCAGGTTTTCCCGGCGGACCAGCCAGAAGCCAGGCACATTCATGATGGTGTCCTCCCCGGGGACCGGGGACCACAAGTTCTTCTCGAGGACCAGAGGAACCATCAGCTGTGCGTGGTCTGCGGTCACCACCTGGAGCAAATGAAAGGTAGATGCTCAAATCTGCATTTCTCACACTGACTGAGGTTGCCGGAACCGGGTTTGACCACCCGCACCTGCAGGTCGTCGTAGAGGCTGCCACTCAGGTACATCTCCCGTAGAGGCATGTCGGGCACCTTGGCACGCAGGAAGGCACGGAGCTCAGAGCAGATGTCCAGCGCAGCGTGGCGGGCCGCAGCCTGCTCCTCACCGGGGATGGCCACACGCCGCCTGTAGAAGACCCAAAGCTGCTCCTGAAGCGAGAGTCGCATCCGGGCGTGCCGCAGCTCCGCCGCCACGGGGCCCGTCCTCCCTGCTGGCCGCCGCCTTTGGTCTGGGGGAGTAGGGCAGCAAGGATCAAAGAGGGAGTGAGGGGAGGCATTGGAGGAAAGGGGCAAGAAGGAGGGGGAAAGGCTCAGTCGACGCTGCATGGACATCTGCTAAAGGCAGCAATGGCCTCCGCATTAGGGAAGTACCCAGGGTACCAGGGGTGCTTTAAAGCAATCAGTTTACCATCAGAGGATTTTAAAATCCTCACACTTTACCGAAGCTTACAGCTGCTTTTGGGAGACGGGAGGTGAGCAGTTCAAACTTCCATAGTATTGATTTACTACTGCAACTCAACATTACGAACACGCAAAGCAGAGGAAACCAGTCCACATCTATGTCGTACTGTGAAGAGATGTTTTTAAACCTGGCTCGAAGGCATTAGAGGATGTGGGCAGGGTTTGCAGTGACCGGCTGACAGTCGACTTCATGTCGCAGTTCAGTAACCGTGGCGATGACCCCAGCCAGCTTGGCTCCTCCCAGCTTCTCTTACTTGTTTGGTCCATCTTGGTTGGACTAGAGGGAGCACTCATAGCTCGGTCATACATCTATTTGAAGAGGTAGAGGAAAAATTTTTCTAAAAATTAGAAAAAAAAATCCTACCTCCTTAATCAATGGCAGAACCCTTCTCTATACCTCTTATTCCAATTGCAGGTTCTCACACACACACTCCTACTCACCCTTTTGACTGCCAGCGTGGCAATGCCCAGCATGGCCGCCCCACCAACGCCCAGCACCAACTTAGCGTTGGACAGGACAAAGTCGATGGCACCACCAATCCCATTGTCATCCTTCTTTCCCTTCCGATCGCCGCTAACCCCAGCCATTTTGCTCGCTAGATGTGGGGAGGGGGAGTAACCATCAGCTCACACAAAGAAATCAGCTTCACCATTTGGCTCATCTAAGGATATGGTTTTTCCCTTGGTGTGACGACCGTCTGAATGTCATTCAGGGTTTAACCCATTAGTTCTCGATTCAGATTTTCACATTCACAGTTTTAGTTGCAAGGCCATCAGTAACATAATAACGAATAATAATCACTATTAATCGTTATTAATCCCCAGACAGAAATTCATAGTTTTCATGCTTTCCCATCTTGCTCTCCAGTTGAGAGCCGGAGGTCAGTGCGCAGGCAGCCAGTGTCCGACACCCCTGGAGCAATTCAGGTTAAAGGCCTTGCTCAAGAGCTGAATGGTGATATGAACACTTGCCGGCTGCAGGACTTGAACCTGTGACCTTTCAACCACAGGCACAGATACCTAAACCTCCTGCCCTGTAACATGACTGAGTCTCACTCACTGCCGACGTTGAACCCTTTACTTTACTCAAAATATATGAAATTTAAAAGCTTGACCAAGCTCAAGAGCTCAGCTGGAACCAAAAAGATGTACTACTGGGTTAGAGTTGAGAAACACAAAACTGTGAACCAAAACACCAACAAAAATGCAGAAATAAACCAGCTTTCACCAGGACGGCACATTTCCATTTAATTTTATGGCATAATATATCAGCGTCAGCAAGACTAACTTTAAAAATCATGAATCCATTAAAGAATGATATTTTGCCTTAGCCTACTGTCATTTTAAAATTAATTATTTTTTTTTTTTAAACAGATGCATCTGTCCACAATCACAAACAAGTGAGGAAAGCTTGGAGTCAGAGAGCAGGGTCATCAGCCGGGGTTAAGGGCCTTTGGATTAGGGGCACACATCCCATACCCACTGAGATACACAGCACCCCCTACCTGCTGTTAGTCCAACACTGGATGGAGGCAGCAACCGAGTCACACGGGAGGTGTGCAGCTCTCCCCCCAACAGCTAGACCAGACCTCCCAGACGGCTGCTGAGGAAGAACTGGCCCCTCTTCAGCGCGTCCTCTCTGGCCTGCGGCGTGGACAGGGCCTGGCAACGGCGAAACTCACGAGCCACAGTTCGCCGGTAGTAGTTACGGTCCGTGAGCTGAAGATGGCGTCCCGCCCGGAGCAACGCTCTGTACAGCTCCAACACCGCAGTCCGCGACCAGCTGCCCATCAGGCACCGTGCAGGGAGAGCCAATCTCAGTCTCCTGTAACCCTGAATACAAAGACAGGGTCCTCCAGTAAGCCACGCAGGCAGTGGAATGGCTACTCACCCACTTTCCCAAAGCATTTAAACACGTATCTGATGTATGACAGAGATACTTTTTAACCTAGATGACCAGTGAATTACTTTATACAAACGTAGGGGAAGATTAATTTCAATTTTGTAACAAACCTTAACATAATATGACACAAATCCCTGTACACATGGAATCACCAAACACTGCACGTGATGTCCCCACCCTAAGCAAAATGCTATCAACTTAAACATATCAAAGTTAAAATGTAAAGCACATATTTGCTATAAATATATGCTCTTAAACATTAACACACACCAACAGCGAAACCTTAACACCTGCTAGATTCGGAGGAAGGGGTGGTCTTAAATATGAATCCATGGCAATTCATTCACGCCATAATGCTGACGCTTTAGCCAAATACAAATCAACAACAAATTATTATGTTGCGCTCAAAAAACTATAACACGACAACATCCAACATGAACGAGCATGTACCGAGCCTGTATTTTAAATGTTTTTTTTAAAAAAAACCGAAACGTGAAACAGCTTGTTCGTTGACCTTAATTGAAATCACACAATTCTATAAAGAAACACACCGAGAACCACTATGAACATCTTTACCAAGACACAACAACCCACCTTTTGGTAAAGTAAGTTGGAAAACACTGTTTTAGTAAAAACCAAATCGGCTTCTCTACTTCATCGGTCAAGAAAGATGTACCGGAAAACAATAGCCACCCAATACTCATTCGAAAAAGTACTTCCGGGGCGCCAAATTTATGTATTTATTTATTTATTTGTACCGTATTAAACGATATAGAGTGAAGCGTGTCTCGACTTATAAGTTCTAAATAGTACTATTTAATAGTACTATTAAATTATTTAAATTATAATATGAAGTCCACGGTTTTGGTAACCATTGGTTAATGCGATATTTATTCGATGAGGGACAAAATGAATTTAAATCGTTTTAGCGTAAGGCTATCTGCAACATAATAATGTGTCAAAAAGTGAAGTTGTCTGAATACTTTCTGAATGCACTGTACATCTTGAAAGAATTCGCGATATTTTAAGAAGAGACAGTGTCCATCTTTTTCTTTTAGAAATTTGTATGGTATTGTAAATGTCACTAACTCATGACTCAGAATAAGGTAGTATAGTGGCTTCCACAGCGTCACCGAACTTTGGAAAGTTTCTCTCTATGGGGGCACCTCATCCTGTTCTGATATGCATGGGTTCTTTAATAAGAATTTATGATTCGGATACCTGTTCAGAAGCGTGGGGAAAGCAAGAATCCTAGGGCTGGCCGCAGGGGGCGGTAGGGAGACGTCCCTACCGCTGCTCCACCACCTCGAGATGTTCCGGGATCAAAGGAGCGAAACATCAGTGAAGGGTGGATCCCGGCTGATGACCCTGCAGACGGCGCAATGGCACCGTCGGAGGTGCGTTAGACAGAAATGCGCAGCAAGTGGGCTCACCTGTGCTTCCATCTAAAAAATACAGATAAATCCTTAGAAGTGTGTGTGTTTGTTTCTAAAGATCTACCTGTATTTTTTCTATTTTTGTAGACATGAACAGACATCAGAATCAAAGGTCTTTTTGTCTCCCTCCACAACTTTATCTTAGTCTGTTCTCTCAATGCAGTGTAACTATACAGATTTCCCTGTGATATCATACCAAACGTTCCATGCTCTACTGTGGTTACAGCCATAATTCCCCCACCGCCTGCTAAAACAGCCAGCCCCTAATGTACAATAGGTTTCATTAAATGCCACAGGAAGTGAAAATCAGGTTCCTGTTGATGAATTACGCTGACCTCTATAACCAATACCATGGCAATTACAAAACTAGAAAAACATTCAATATTAGTCAGATATAATCACCATACTTGGGCATTACACAGGGTTCTCAATAAGTGGAATTGGAACACAAATGAAGTTCTGTTTTACAAACGTATTTTATCTGAGAAGAGGATTACCACGACGACAGCAGAGCCACGATCATGTGGTGCCCTGTCACTCATGACCAAAAGTTCAAGAAACACTGCTGTAGTAAAAACAACAGTATATTTCTTATGGATATCTTAATTGAGTTAACTGGCAATCCTACAGCAAATGATCAAAATCATGTGTATTGTCTGAAATTCTGAATCCTAGAGAAAATGTCCAAAGCAGGATGCTAGGCTATTGTACCAAACAAAGGATCAGTGATACATTTACTGCTGCCACACATACTCAGCAATTCAGTTCAGTAACAAGTGAACTGGCAACACCATTTCTAAGTTTGAAATCATCCATGTTTTTGTTGAATCTTGTACCTATAGAATTAATTAATGACCAATTGCTTCTAATGGGAAAATCTATGTTAGAAGTTATAAAGACATGGATTGCACATACTGTAAAATCTGGATCTCAGGTATCAGTCTAGATGCACCGTGCTTTATCTAAAAGCTCTTTCCACTTCAGAGAGATGTTTAGGCCCATAATTGTGTTTTGTACACATTCAGATCTGTCAATGGAGTGGTTCATTATCATTTTTAGTTTAAACAGTTGTATTGTAACTTAACACTTATCAAAGTAACACATAGCTGCATGGTTTCTTTCCTCTGATTGTTGTAATGTTCATGCTTCTCATGTTCCTTCGTTTATTTTTGACACCATGAATCAAATATTGTCTTGGTCTCACTACAAAATACTATTGGTTGTAGTGGACAGTGTGAGAGAAAACACAATGTAAAAATTAAGGTGAAATAGAGATTGGTTTTCTGACTACCACAATAGGCATTGTGTTGTACTCTGTCTGTGAGACTGTTTAAATGAATCAATGATGAATCAATGATGAAACACGTAATGAATTGTTAAAATAGCCAGATGACAGGCAATGAACTCCAGAGGGCTCAAAGCTAGACCAGCTAGACCTCCCATATATTTTGCACCTTATGGCTATATTTGGTAAGCATGCTGTTCACTACTGTTTTTGTCCATGTGTTGGCATTATGTGTCATTGTCCACTGTGTCCACTGACCCACTCTCAGCACTCAGGCTCCAGCAGTTGGATGATGACCAATCATCACTAAATTACACACAAATTATGTGAAGCACACCGAATATATGGTCACATTTGTAATAACTGGATACTTATTTGTATTAATTTGCCTTATTCATGTCTAAGAGCCTGAAAACCTTTACTGACCAAGGGGAATTTGGTACCATCAGTTAGGATGGATATAGGCTTTGGTGATTTCTGATTCTTTGGCACACTCTAATTCAGAGCTAGTAGTGGCTAAACCGGATCTTTTGAGTTATCGAAACTGGCAAAACAATTGATAAAGAAAAAGTCTGGACCTGTCAAAACATTCTGAACATTGCATTACAGTGTCATCTGCTGGCCAAATAGTGCTCAACAAATATTTACTGAAACAAAAAACATACAAGTGTGTTCAAACTTAATAATAACTCAGACTAAATGTATACTGAAAATTAATATCACTCCATGTTGTTGTACTGCTCATACTTAATACAACGTTTATCAAAAAAAAAATTGTCTTAAGGGGTGGATCTAGGGTCAGAGGATATGTAGGGTTTAGTCGAGAAATCGGCGGATGAGTCTGGAGTCATCCTTAAATGGATACTACTTCATTTATTAATCTAGTTATTAATGAAATGTTATATTAGTACTAGTACAGCTTGCCTGAAAATATCAGTACACTTTCATTTTATTTAAATAAAGTGTTATTCCTCCTCAAAAGCATTGCAGTTAAAAGATATTTTGTCACTCATGCATTTTCAGTAGTTTACAGTGGATCTAAACAAAATAACTCTGAAAACAGCTTAAAGACATTCTAAAATGGCCTGGACAATATTCTATGTATATTTTATTGGATATTTCATACTTGTTTTTACTTGGCATTTTGACTAGTTCAGTTTTTATTTATGTCTAATTGTTATTTGTGTTTCTGTGATTTCATTGTACTCTGTGCAATGACAATAAAAAAGATTCTATTCTATTATTGATATTCTTTATAAGCAGTAATTACATTACAGACATTCTTTAAGCAGATTATTCCCATTAAATTACAGTAGCATGACAGCTGTCTCCAATCATATAATCACATATTGAACTTGATTAAATTAAGTACTCACTCTGTTTTGTGTGGCTGTGTGTATCACACTAAAAATGGAAAAGAGAAGGAAAAGCAGAGAGTTGTTTGAGGTTAAAAAGAAGGGCATAGCCAGGCATGGTCAGGGGAAAGACTACAAGATATTCTACAAGGAGCTTGATGTTCTTGTGGCCCCCATTGACAAAGATATCAGAAAGTTTAATTAAGGCCCATGAGTGTGGTGCTAACATTTCTGAATAGAGGTTATGTCAATCGTGGAAAAGAACTGAGGAAAACTTCAACACAGATCCAAGCAGACCTTTAAGCTCAAGGTGCAACATTTTCAACTCACAGCATCCACCACTGTCTGAATGAAAATGGGCTCCATGGTAGAAGACCCGGAAAGACCCCACTTCTAAAAAGCAGCCTGAATGGAGTATGAAAAATGCATGCTGACAAACCACAGTCCTTCTGGAAATTTGCCATTTCAACAGACAGAACAAAATTAGAGCTTTTTGGTAAATCACACCAACTCTGTGTTCGCAGAAAACAAGACTAAGCTTTCAAAGAAATAAACATCATCCTTACCATGAAAACTGGAAGATGCTGGATAACATTTTGGGAAGGCATTGTTGACTCTTGTACTGGATGCTTTGAATCTGTGCAGGGCACTATATAAAATCAGAAAGCTATCATGGCATTTTGGAGCAAAACGTACAGCCCTGGGTCATAAAGCTGTCTCTGTCGCAAGTCATGGGCTGTCAGGATAATTACCTGAAACATACACCTAAATCTAACTGAAAATGCATGGAAATGAAACATCAGATCTTACTGAAGTGGCCTGCTGTACGTCGCGATCTGAATCCCATTGGCCATCGATGGAGTGTGTTGAAACTTACATAAGGGGGAAGGCAACCATCAATCCTTAAAGAACAGGAGCTGTTTGCTCAAGAAGAGTGGGCCAAACTACCTGTCAAGAGGTGAAAAATGCTACAAAAATATATCTGGCATATTTCATTATATTAAAAGAATTGTAAGTTGCATCACTGCAACTGCTCTTGAGTATCTGAATTGGAGAGCCATGTTTACCCAAAGATCAGTCAGACTAACGTCCTTGTGTTGCTCTGATTTTGACACTTCCACAATCTCCAGTTGAAGTGATGCTTCATCCAGGGATGGGAGTAGCCTTTTGGTCCCAGCAGTTTTTCTACCATCTGCAGAAATAGAGAACGGCCATCATAGAAACAGAAGGATTTCACGTGAGGGGTTGAAGCTCTTGAAATTGTCTATCAGCCTCATCATGAACACAGTCATCAGGAAAACCCTTTGCATTTTGTTTTTTTATGGTTTGCAGCTATGGAAAGAGCAGCTTTCTTCCCTGTAGATCTCATTCAAACAGTGAGAACATGAAGCAGGAAGTTTTAACAACATCATCTGTTGAATTAATGGTAGGCTACCTCTGCTGCTCTAGTATAAACTAAGGCATGCATACATTTACCAGAAAAAGTGTTGGCAGCAGTCTATGTGGGCCAGCTATTGGGGAGCCCTAGACTACAGTAACACCATGGCTCAGTAAAAGATACTGAAGCAAGACTTCCGAAGGAGCTAAGGTATGTGACAGACAGGCTTCATATAACTGCACAGACTTCATGGTGTGTCAATGAGGTGATGTCAGGTAGCACCCAGTCACAGACCAGGCACCTGAAATAAGTTAATACCATTAATTTAGGTGTTTCTAAGTCAATGTGTTCTGGTCCCAGCTTGTCACCTTCATTTCTATTCTATACTGAATTGAGCATAACCGTTTGAAACATTCCACAATAATGTGGCGTAACGAAGCCCATTTTAGATTAGTTAAGGTGACTTTGCCATTTTTGACACATATTTCAGAACATTGTTTCGAAACGCTATGATTTGAATTAATTGAAATGGTTTCGTAACAATGCTTTGAGTTAGGCATGACTACAAAAGAGCTCAAGACGTGTTTTCTCACTTTGAGAAGACTTGCCATCTGATACACTGTCGTTCCATCCCTCGTCCTCTCGTTTCTTCAGAACAGGTGGGTCGTTCACAAAAACTGTGTAGCACATTATGAAAAGGCTCATAACGACCGATCAATTAGAGTTTGAGGTTATAGGTAAAGCATCTGAATGGTCGATGAGTTTAAAAACATTTTAAGAATAGATTTAACTGCCAAGCACCCATAAATAGAGGACATGAGTTACTTGTCTAGCTGGACTTAACTGTAGAATCCTGACCATCTTTATTATGAGATGATCAAATGTTTCTCTCTTGGTGACAGAAACATGGCATTTGAAAGATTGATTTACAAAAAGACTGGATCTTTCAAAAATTTCAAATCATCTCATCACAGTGATGCACGGTGGTCAAATATCCTGTAGAAATTTGAACAAGCATGTAACATATCACAACATGATCACTAAACATGCTAGATATGTTCAGGCAAAAAACACATTCACTTTGTTGTACTGCTAATATGCATATTTAATGTAATGTGTATCTAAACATTATGAAGTTATGTTCATGGTCAGTACTAGGGCCATAAGATATACAAAAACCTGTGAATGGGTCTGGGGCTGTCATTTAATAGATGCAAATTAATACTGAGTGATTAAATCTATTTATTGACATATTCACTTTATTAATATAATGTTATATTAGGATCAATACAGCTGTGAAGTCCTATGTTGCACAAACCTAAAACATGCATTCCTGCTCTGAATCACAGGTCCGTTGTGTTTTTTACTTTTTGAAGAATTTCACTATATTTCCATGTTGCTTGCAATTGACATGATGTGACATTTGCTGCGGTGAATCTCTGGCTCAGCTGCCACACTAACAGTTGATACTATACATACATGAGTGGGGTATGAAGGTTTGATTAGGTTCAAATTAATGTGATTAAAGAATGGTCTACTGTCTAATCTCACAGTGCTGAGGGATTCAGTTCCCAATGAAAATGTTGTGCATGGTAACCCGTTCATGGCGATCGGACCTGAAGCCTTGTAATCCCATCCCTGGTATCACCCACGACTGTTGCTAAAATAAATGGTCTAACAGTAGACATAAGAAACCTCATTAGTGTTTAAAATGTACCACATACAGAAGTCAGCCTTATTACAACAACAAATTCTTTTGCACTTTTTTTCACTTTAAGAGATGGGACACTTTGACCACATTGTCGTTGTATTCTTACAATGACCCCCATGATGCTGGCAAAGTAAGCTTTTTATTTGCTTTTCCTCAACAAGTTCAAAGAGATCTGATACTTCAGACCTGGGTCTTCTTCTAGCTCCTTCCATGTTAGAAGTGTTGTGGTAAAAACACAGGACGAAAAGGTCCACAGAACCGAAGAGCCAACGGTGAAAATTAGACAGAGGAGTTCCCCATAATTCCTTAGGTTTATAGACTTTAGAAACTAGATTCCAGACTTCTAATTGTTCTGTAAATGCTCATTTATATGTGGATATCTATTTTTTAAAAAGTCTTTGGAAAGGTAGCAAAGGAGAATCTTATAAAGAAAGCTGAGTCTGGCAAAATGCTCTTCTCTATCTATGGTCATACCAGAAAAAGTCTGATTGCCTGGACCAAAGGCTTGGTCACCAGAGAAAAGAGGAGAGAGCAAAGATGACATCCCTGCTGCCAGATGTTTTCAGAAAGGAGATCATTTATATTTACTAAGGCAGTTGGGTACAGATAAAGTCATTTGATAAGACTGAGGAAAGTTGGTCCCAAATGAGCTTTCTACTGCTCCACAGATAAGAAAGCCCGTTTGACTCTGTAGAACACTTTCTCAGTATCTGGAGAGGTGTTAAAAGTTGTGTTTATATTCAGGACATGACACCCATTGTCTGAACCATATTTAATCCCAGATGTCCCATTCTGATGTTGAGTGTATTGGGACAAGACATTTTCTAATTGATTGGATTGCCTCCCAAATCATTTTTGCATAGCTTTAAGAATGTTTATTTCAGCCTCTGAGATAGCATCTAGAGAAATATTAACCAAGCAAGCAGCAATGTTATTATGTCAGAAGATGAGTAAAGATTTTTGTGTAAATTTATAAAAGTTTCATTAAATGATATTGAATCATATGTGCCAGCTACCATTATCTGAATTAATTACTTTTATATAGACCACTTATTGTTGTTTTTAACTAGTAAGTGAGCAGCTTGCTTGTTTAATTGTCATATTCATAAAATCACCTTTTTGTCTAAAAGAGGAATTTTGTATTTCGGATGTCAAAATCTGCCATTGCTTTTATCCTTACTTAATAAAAGGTTTTTGAAACATTTATAAACATCATATTGCTACAACCAGTGGTCTAATAATGGAATTAAAAACAAATTGGTGGTCAAACTGCGCTGTATACAGATGACACGGTTAGTACCAACACCTGTGCATTTTAACTGGAGGGGTAACCGCATTGTCATTGTATTACAACATGCCAGATGATGTTGGCAAAGCTAGCTACCGACAAGCTTTTACATTTTTTTCGTTAACATGTATGTCTGTGCAATGAGAAATGCACAAGTGTGAAGAGCTTAGGATCAGAGAGCAGGGTCAGCCAGTGTCCCTGGAGCACTAAGGGTAAAGGGCCTCGGGGTGAGAGACCATGGTCAGCCAGTGTCCCTGGAGCACTAAGTGTTAAGGGCCTTGTTGTCAGAGAGCAGGGACAGCCAGGGTCCCCTGAACACTCAGGGTTAAGGGTCTTCCTACAGGGCCCAACAGTAACATAACTGCTGTGCCAGCCAACAAGCCACAGCCTTCTATATATGGTCATGGAACCTGACCCTGCTGAGCTACACTCAGCCCTCAACAAGTTTGAAGTGATCCAATGTGCCAGACCATTCCATTGTAATAAAACATGCAACAAGATAGGTGAAAGAGGTCGGATGCAAATTAAAGCTGATTGTTCAGCCAGAGGTTGAAACAGGGCTGACAGTTAGTTCAGGCAGACTGAGAGTTAATATCAGATACTAGTTGGATGGACAAAACAACTTACTGCAACACCACAGGTTACCTGAAGCCACTTGGAAGCCTGACGCAAGACTTCGCAATGAGCCAATCTGTAAGATCAAGATGAAGATAACAATATACTTTAGTGTCCCTTTAGGAAAATTTGTTTCGGACTCAACATTGGCAGAGCTGTATTGATAGACACCGCTTACATGCCTCATTCAGCCATATTGATATATTCAGTTAAAAATAAATGCCACAACAATACATAAATGCATTCAGATAAAAGAAAGCCAGTATTAAGTAACCACGATAAAAGTAAACAAAACCTGACCATAACCAGGCTATTGCACAGTCCCCTGGGTTCTTACAGTGTTCCACAAAATTTTAGAGCTTAGTGATAACTGAATGATAACTGAAACTGGCACAAATTACTTTTTGTAGCGGTTTAGACATATTTTATATGATTAGGAAATGTTTTTTTAGTGTGTCAATGAGATAATGTCAGTAGCATTTATTTTGGTGTTTTTGTGTCAACATACATGCAGTATATCATTGACATACGTTGACTTTTTTCAATACTGAATTGAGGCAGTGCATTTGAAAGGTTTCAAAACTGCACGGTGCAGTGAAGGCCAATTCAGATTAGTAAGGTAACTAATTTTTGATACAGATGTCAGAACATCATTTCGAAACGCTATGCCTCAACTGAATTGAACCAGTTTCAAAACTGCGTTTCAAGTTTGCATTGCTGACTGATATTGTGAAATAGATGTAAATGGTTTGCACATAATTTATCTTTTGTTTGTCACGTTCAAACTAATGTTTTGTAATCTGAGAGTTTCGTTAGCACCTCGTCTGTTTTGCCATTCATGACAGTCTATTACTGTTACACTGGTATCCTCACTATTACTTTGGTTCAGCTTCAGTATTCATATACATTGATCATATTCAGTCATCAACGCTGTAACATAGCAGAGAACCTGGTCTGCTATCAAGCACCGCCTCCGCAATTTGATGCTTAATAAAGATACAAATTGAGATATTAGGGTTTGGGTTATAGAAGTTGTGGCCCTGAATGTGTTAATAGGTACAAATGTACATTATATTCAAAAGTGATACATTGGATGTGATGGACCAAAGTTTTAATTTGAGAATTTTGATAAGAAATATCAAAAACTTTTAACCTTGTGGGGACATTTGTCGTATCCCTACAAGGGAAAACTCAGTTTTATAAAAGATTGTGAATGCAATTGATAAACCAAATGAGTCGAAAGTCTTGTAATTTGTTGGGTTACTAATGGTCCATCCATTCACTAGACAGCCCAGATCAGAAGCCCCATAATGTCCAGTCAAATGTTCCCATCCACCCCAAAGTAGAGGCATGTGCAGTTGTTCTCTCACTGAAACAATAAATTGTTTATTTACTTGCAAAGTCATCTGCCCTGTTCCCTCCAATCCTACCCCAGGCAAATTGAATTCCATAATTGGAATCACTGTGTCCATATTAAGGCCCATCTCTGGTTTTTCAGAACAGCAAGCCCAATTCCACTGAACTGTCCTTGCAGACACTCCGTATTTCAGCAATTTCTACCCTGAGGTAAGTAAATCTTACAGAAATTATTATATATATTATGACATTTGATATACAGCCATTTTGTCTTGATGTAGATGATCCTGGGTGGATTTATTTGTCAAATCAAATGTGTACACACAAACCATCAAGATGCCATCTGTCCATAAAGTTTGAATATACAATTATACCTGTATTTAGTATGTAGTATATTGCACTCTAAATCCAATGCAAAAATCAAAAAAGAACAGGAGTTCAATTTACAAGACATATTATATAATTAGGTATTTTACGGTAATGCCAGTAAATTCTGACAGTGTTTACATGGAAAAGCCACTGACTTTGACCATCACAGTAAGACAAAGAAATGCTCTAAAATTACAATCCCTATTCTGAAATGTGCCCTTTAGGTACGTGTTCTGATATCTAACATGATTAAGAGGCATCAGAAAGATCACCTGATAACTGTGTATTCTTAATGATTCTATTCAACCCAGGTTTTTATTATGCTTACAAGTTAAAAACTCTAAACTGAGTGGCTACTTGACTAATTACGCATACCCTTGTCTCTGGAACAATTTCCTAGAGAGTCGAATAGCTGTGCTTTCAGAGACACACCTTTTTAGCCACAGAACAGTGCCTGACAGGATGTTTCTCTGTTTGTCACCCCATTCAAAGTAAACTTTTGATGCTGTAGTGTGTAAAGCTAGCCGAAGGGTGACTGTTTCTGAGACAGTAATAACCACACAGATGACCTTTCTTAACTATTCAAACGCATGCCCCTGTCTGTCAGCTGCTGGCTGATGTTTTCAGTACCAGATGTATGATTCACTGTTTGTAAGGGCTGCCTGTATGCCTCAATAAGCAGGTTCACCTAATAAAGAGTGTAATAAAGTATAGCGTCTGATAAAATGAGATTCTATACACCATAGAAAGAAACCTAGTTTCTAGATGCTCAAGACAAAACTGATTCAAATACCTGTTTTATTTATTTGTTTCTGCCACAAGTAATGCCCTGTGTCACTAACATCTCATACAGTTACCTATTAGCTTTAAAAACCCCTTTAAGTCCCCAAACCTGCCAAGTACTTGAAAATGTAATCGGGGTCAGATTATATGTGCAGCACGGTGGCTCCGTTGGTGGGAGTGTTGCCACACACCTTCATGGGTGGGGCTTAAAATGCTGACTCTGCTCTGTGCGTGTGTGTGCGCGCGCGTGTGTGAAGTTTGCATGTTCTCCACATGTCGTGTGGGTTTCCTTCTGTTGTCCAACAACATGCAGTTAGACTAACTAGTGTTTTCAAATTGCCCATAGAGTGTGTGTGTTTGCCCTGTGATAGACTGCTACCCCATCCAGTGACACAACCAAGATGAATAGATGGATGTCAGATTAAAAATAATAAAAACAGTTTTATTTTTAAAATTGGCTCTGTTGTTATAGAGTTATAGCCTATGTCTATGGCTGCTTTTGGGGAAGGCAATTTATTTGCATTCATGGGATGGTAAATTTTAAAATTTATTTCAAAATTAGGTTTTCACTGGGAGACGTTTGATTTTCTCATATTTTATAATGAAACAAGCTTAGATTATTTAAAATATTCTTCTATGCAAATACGAACCACCCATCCATCTTCTAACAGCTTATCCTGCTGATGGTCAAGGGAAACTTGGAGCCGATCCCAGGCAGACCCAGCCTGGGGACACCCTGAGTGGGATGTCAGTAAGCTTAAAGCAGAAAAATCTAATTATGAAATTCAGTTAAATAGCACGTGGAAGACATCAATGGTGACCAGCCACACAGTTACCATAGCAACAAGAAAAATATAAAAAGTGCAAATATATGAATGCCACTCAGCGTAAGAGTGCATAAGATCATTACAATAACACCTAGTGATGTATAGGCAGTAATTGTGGAAATATTAAATAAACAAGGAAGTCTTAACCTAATTGAGGATATGCTCCATTCACATCAGGCCACTTTGGGCACAGTGTTGCTTCAAGGGCAACAGGCCAGTTTGGGCACAGTGTTGCTTCAAGGTCATCAAGACAGTTTGGGCACAGTGTAACTTCAAGGTCATCAGGCCAGTTTGGGCACAGTGTCACTTCAAGGTCATCAGGCCAGTTTGGGCACAGTGTAACTTCAAGGTCATCAGGCCAGTTTGGGCACAGTGTCGCTTCAAGGTCATCAGGTCAGTTTGGGCACAGTGTCGCTTCAAGGTCATCAGGCCAGTTTGGGCACAGTGTAACTTCAAGGTCATCAGGCCAGTTTGGGCACAGTGTTGCTTCAAGGTCATCAGGTCAGTTTGGGCACAGTGTCGCTTCAAGGTCATCAGGCCAGTTTGGGCACAGTGTTGCTTCAAGGTCATCAGGCCAGTTTGGGCACAGTGTAACTTCAAGGTCATCAGGCCAGTTTTGGCACAGTGTTGCTTCAAGGTCATCAGGTCAGTTTGGGCACAGTGTCGCTTCAAGGTCATCAGGCCAGTTTGGGCACAGTGTTGCTTCAAGGTCATCAGGCCAGTTTGGGCACAGTGTTGCTAACGTGAATTTAACTTGTTATGAGGTTTGTCATATTTATTCTTGGCCAATGAAATAACAGAAGGCCAACCCCCCAACAGAAATCTCCATTCAGTCTTGATCCTGTACATGTCAAGCATGTTTTTTGAACGGTACGAGTTCTGAGACCTTCAGGTAAATGATATAATTAAATCATTCTGACACATTCCAGGCACAGAGTAGGACTAATTGTTAGCCCTGAAGTCTTATGCCCAAGACCAGCCTATTTTGTCTTTGTTCTGAGGGAACTTTGATGAATTATTGAATTATGCCACTGTTCAAGTCTTATTATCTTTGCTATATCTCAACAGAGGCTTCAGAAGGCAATGTGGCTTTAACAGGTTTATTTCAGCACTTGAAATTTACACTAACAACAGAACTAGTTAGCACTGACCATGGGAGACTGTGTACTTACTCTCTACAGTGGTCACACACACAAAACAGATTAATATTAGCGACCTCTCTGGCGAACTACTCCCAGTACTGTTTACAAGAAATAATGAAACATTTCTCATGATACTACATCTTGATGATTTTGTTACTGACATTTCATGAAGAAAATAATATAGCATAGTGAACTGTTTAAGCAAAGAAATTTCAATCAAACCCATGAACAGGCCATTTGCATGGTCGAAAAGTACTGTAAATACAAATACAAAAGTCAAATATAAATATAAAAATGAAACATCAGTATGAATTATGATCTATAAAAGTTTGAGAACAAATATAGACTTTTCATACTGTGAAATTTTTAACAATATATGTCCAATGAAAAAAATTAAACTATATGGAAATGAAACATTAGTATATATTCCACTCCTATAAAAAGAAAAATTCTGTATTATTGATACATAAACCACATGTAGATCCTGTAACTGAGGATGAGCAAAATAATCAAACATCTCTGTCTCCTCATCTACAGTAACATTCTCATGTGGCTCAGGGATCTTCTGCTGGGATTCTGGCGTCTCAATCAATGTCTGTATCTCCTTTTTTTGCCCCTGCGTCAGCATCACACTGATCTGTTTTAAATGCCATTAAATTAATTCAGAAGGCTATGAGCATTAAGCAGTAAACAGGATAATTTCATGGGAACAGCTAGCCAGAGCAGCTATTGATTAAACAACTGTTACCTATTATTTATAATTTATTTAAATGGATTTTAATATAAAGCACATTGAGTTTACTTGTCTATGAAATGTGCTACATAAATAAATTTTCCTCTTGTTCTCTGAGTGTAACATCACTTTAATTCATATATTGTTTATGCTGCTCCGTCCTCTCTACCTGTCAGTACTCGGCCTCCTCATGACTTGTTGCTGGCCCTGGTTTATCCTCACTCTTAACAAGGGATTTGTTTTTTGTATGCTTAGAAGCTATACAGCGTTTGAAGGGGTAATGTTATTGAATCCAAAGTCATGCTTTAAAATTCGACTAACTAGGCAGAATAGCAACGTGTCATAACAACTACTGATACCAGCCTCATCATCGTCTTTCTTTACCTTGGGTTACCGCTTGTTTGCGTGACGTTTTGCCTTGAAAAGATTTGGTAGTTTGGAACATTTGGCAGCGTCATCTTCAAACGCCCTTTTTTTCAGTCTGACTTTTTCAGCCTTGCCTGGTCTCTTCCTACCATCCATCGTTTGAGAAACTTCCATTGATTAGCAATAGCAAGACATTAGTTGTGGCACCTTCGCAACGGCGCACTGCGCTCACTCAGTTCTAAATGCCAAGCGGTCACATAGACGTGCGTATTTGCGCGTTTCTCTATGCAGAGCAATCGTGGTCTATTCTGTGTGTGTATGCGTTAGAAAACTCGATCGCTGGTTAACATTCTGAAGCGTTGTTGTAGAAATTTAAACTAGAAAAATTATTTTGTTTCTGACCAGCTCAATTTGAAACCGGTCAAATTATTTTATCTCTGACGGGCACAACAGCTAAGCGGCTTACCGGGAATTTTCCCGAGTCTCCCGATTGGCCACTCTGGGCCTGCGCATACCTGAGAGCAATTAAACTTCAGTAGAGAGGGAATGACATATCCTGTTAAATTACTAGGGTTGACTATTTGAAATTTGACAGGCTATAGTCATGCGCTGACCGTGCCACAGACCCTCTCTGTAAGTGTTTTTCTCGACACGCTCAGTGACACAGGCGTCCCCTGTAAATCCACTGTCTGTATATAGCTGTATGAAAACTGTATACTGCGTACATCGTTTTAGTTTAATATACTAGTGTGTTTCATGTCTGCGTTAATTTTTCTTTATGTCTAGTAACCACTTCCACTTTTGCCTTGCTTAATTTCCTTTATTATTGAAAGAAAACAATATCTAATTGAAACAATGTTTCCCTGCGAATGAATATAAACATAATACCTCAATTCTCTGAATTCCATCTCAATTAACCCATGAAACAATTGTGATAGGCAGGACTAAGACCCAGGAAGAAAAAGTCACCTGGGGTGTTAGCTGGTTAAAAGGTGGGAAGCCAGGTAGAAGAAGGAGACATTTGGGCTTGAGCTGATCACCTGGGGGGAAGTAGAAAATCAGATTTTGCAGTGTTGTGTGTGTCACACCGAACACAGAGTATAGTTGGAGCCTGTGTGAGTACCCGTTTTATGTAGACTTGTGGGGGGGTTGGGCTCTTAAGGGGTGTTAGGTTAATCTGGTTGTAACCTCAAGTGGTCCTGTGTTTCGGTTTAGACGTGGTGATCGGTGCAGCTGGGGTGTTTTTGTTACCTTGAATTACTGTTATTTAAGGTATATATTTAATCTTGTGTTAAATGGTAACGATTGGTTGAACGGTGATTAATTTTATTATTGTTGTTTTAGGATGAGCAGTCCACTCCGACGTAATAGCTGTCCCCTGTTTCTTCCACGATTTTTTTTTTTTTTTGGTTTTATTTCTTTTATGAGTGTGTGGTCTTGGGGTGGTCCTCCGATCCTGACCATGGTGGTGCAGTACGGTATTGGGTACTTAGGGTCTGGTAGTACTACTACTTGTCTTTTTAATTGTGCTCACAGTTTGTGTTACAGTACTGTGTTTTGAAGTGATTTATTTGGAGTATTGAGTGGTGTGGTTTAGCCCAAAGTTATTTATCCACACCTAGGAGGACCTTCCCTTGTATTTTAATTTCGAATAAGTTTTAATAAATCTTTTGTCTTTGTTTGCTCCAGCCTCGGTCTGTTTTAATACAGGCAGTGCCTGCATGGGTACTTCATGTCTAGCAAAAGAGTTGGGTCTCCTGCCATAACTAATTGGGAGTGGCGTACAGTAGTCTGAGGATTCATTTTAAACAACTGAGTGGCACCCCACAATAAAAATAAGGAATGCCCACTGACAGCTAGTTGCTTAGCTAACCAACAAAAGACTTCATTCATGTCTCAGAATGAACTCATTCCACCATAACACTGGCTTTGCACCCAGCAAGTGTACTTTGTCATACATAACACAATGGCCTAAAATACTAACAAGGAGCATTAAAAGACCATTTTGTCTGGGAAGTTTTTTTTTTTTTTTTCATAGATAAATGGTTCACTAGAGAATAAGACTCAGACCTTTTCACTCTCTAAAATGTACTGTAGTACAAATTGCAGCAGTGGTTCTTAACCCATACATCTATTTGCCAAAGTACATAATCATATTGAGAGTTGTTGGGGGGGGGTTGGAGCTTATCCCAGGCTGCCTTAAGACACAAGATGGGAGAAACCTGGGATGGAGAATCAACCCAGTCCAGGGCACAGTCACACACTATGAACAATTTAACCATGCTAATTAGCCTACAATCCATGTCTTTGGGAGGAAGCCCACAAAGCACAGGGAGAACATGCAAACTCCATGCACATGGAGCCAGAGGTGTGATTTGAACCCCCAACCCTGGAGGTGTGAGACGCCATGCCTCCTGAATAAATTTCTTACCTTTATATATTGGTACCCAAGTTCCTTCAACATCTGGTCACTATAGAAATGTGGCAAATTGTGGTAATTCAGTTTTAAATGTATTTACTGTATAACTGTTTAGAACAGAGTATGTAAGGATGTGAAAAATGGGCTCCAGGTACATAAAGTTTTGCTGGTGGTGAATTTTTTTGAGAAAGGAATCCATACATTTTGGTAGATATGGTCACTGAACGCATTTTGTGTCAAAGCAATGAAACATGATCCTCAGTTTAGTCCACATAGACCATTGCTGTGCTGTGTGAAGAGATTTTGAAGAATGATTGGAAAATGATGGTTAACAATTGAAGAAAACTGTAATTTTGTGATCTGCTTTCCACAAACTAAAAACACTGGATGTCTTTGGATCTTTATATGATGTGGCCAAGATAAGACAGCTTCAGTCAGGTCATTTGTGCTTCCGGTGAAAGTTTGGGCTTCATTTGATGAAGAATCCATTTGCTCATTTTCCTTGCAGTCCATGCTGTTCTTAAAAGTCATCATTAGCACCAAAGTTAAAAGGCAATCAATGCTTTTCCTGCCCTTTATCATCGTCCAGCTTTCACACACATAGTCACAGAAAAACCTTATTCTGAATAATTCTCATCTAATCTCTTATAAATACTTCAGTACAGTATTTTTTTCCCTCAGTCTTTCATCACAGGTCTGCCAAATTCTTTGACTTTTGGATCTGGTGCTGTTGATGATCATTCCAAGCAGGCATATGCTGTACTGTACATTACCTGTCATCACCATTAACACTAGAGTTAGCTGCTGTTTCTGCACAAAAAAAATGTTCCCCATGGATTTTAGTAGAACAAAATGTAGAGATTTCTAGATCCGGCCAGCCCACTGTGTTTGCACACACTGACATCTTGCACTGCTAGAATGGTCCCAATACTTACCATCGGGCTGATTTGCATAGATACTGCAGATATAATTCAATTCAATTCAATTTTATTTATATAGCGCTTTTAACATGGAGCACGGTCACAAAGCGCTTTACATAATCCCGGGCCCACAGTCCCCAGAGAGTAAGCCAAAGGCAACAGTGGCAAGGAAAAACTCCCTCAAGAGGAAGAAACCTTGGGAGGAACCAGACTCAAAGGGGAAGCCCATCCTCCTCAGGCTAGCACCAGGCAGGACAAATTAATCAGTCCAAGTAGAACAATAGATATAAAAGGACAAGTCTTGTAAATTTATAAATTATAAATTGGACCGATTCTTGGTTTCTCCAGACACAGGTGCCACCAAATGGAACTTCTCAACTTCCCCATTCCGAATCTGGAGGTCACCCTGGAGGAGGCCAGTCGAGTTCTTCACCTGATCTTGAGCCCTGAGCAGTACTCGAACTACGAGTGTGCTCTTTCCCAGCAGAAAGAGGCGCTCAAAGACAAGCATGACTGCCTGGTCGCCTCATGGTCTGGGTGTGAGAACTGGGCGACGGAGAGGTTCAAGACCCATCTGCTCTCCTGCCGTGAGCCTCTGCCCACCAGCACCTCCCTCCCCATTGTCTTCCACCCCTCCAAATCCAAGAGGCGTGCTTCCCAGGCAGAGTGGGCAGCCGCCCTGCTCTGGGGGGCAGCCAAGGCCTACGCTGAGCCACAGCTGTTGAATGAAGATGTGGTGATGGAGCAGACACAGCAGTCTGAGGTCTTTTCTGCCAGCCGCCTCCCTGGGCAAACCCAGGACCAGATCAGGGTGAGCTGTAGACCCGAACATTAAGAAAGTGTTAATAAAACATTACAATTGTAACAGAAGTACCAGCCCAGTGCTTATTCCCACCCCCTTCTCACCAGCATCCCAGATATCCCAGAAAATGTTCTATCATACATCTTGTTATTTTCACTACAGCCAGTTTGACGTGTAAGAACCCCTTATCCACCATCCTATACTAATAATAAAAACAGGTCCTTGCTTACATTTGGGATACCCTGTTGACCATTGCTATTATTTAAGATACAATTTTAAACTCTTAGATGCCAGTAAACACTTTGAGGGCTGAATATTTTCACTGCAGTATCCCAAGCTAATTGCCTTGCCTGGGCATACAGCAACTATGTTTTTCCTAAATCAAAGTCTTTAATCATTATATGAACTACTGCCCTAATCCTCTGGACTTTTTCCAGGTCTTCCCAGACAGCCTTCACGCCATCCTGATCTGTAAGGCGGGGATATTCCCAGTGCAGATCCTGAGCCGCTCACATCCCGGGGCAGCACCATCCCCTTTGCCCTTCCTCAACATCTACAGCCAGGTGGCAATGGCGGCCAATCAGCCAGAAGCCGGCAAGGAACAGGAGCCTAGCGTCATCTGTGGCTTCTCGGCTCTGCCTCGCCAGGACTGGCATGCCCTCCGAGAGCGCATCCTGAACGGCGGCGGAGTGGCAGCTGAGTCGCTCGGCCTGATGGAAAGCGCTGTGCTGGCCCTCAGCCTGGATGACTCCCTGCCACCCTCAGATTTAGGCAAGACCCTCCACATGGTGAAGCTTGGAGGAGATGACGGGCGCTGCCTGCGATACTATGACAAGGTAAGGGGCAGTCATTGTAGTGACTGAGAGAGCCTTTAAACATAGCTTTAGAGAGGCAACGTGGAGCAAACACCAAAACTCATGTTACAGTAGTCAGGCAGTTACTGAAGGCATTATGAATAACTGAATGTAATTTACATTTAATTAATATTTCATTTAAATGTATGGAATTTAGAAATTGCAATGTAATATAATGTAGCCTTGGTAGATGTTTGCTGAGCAGCCTCTCGTTGCAGGTGATGAACTTGGTGGTGTTCCAGGACAGCACCAGTGGCATACTGCTGGATCACAGTGCTGCAGACGGCACGGTGATGGTCCTGCTGGTAGAGACCATATGGCACCTCAGTGAATCCCTTAATCTAGACCAGCTCCAGCCTGGGAGCGTCTCTGGAAACAGCAGGCCGTCTCCACCTCTCCAGCCACTGGCTTTCCCACTGCAGGCCTTAGTAGAGCAAGGCATCCCTACACCTCCATCACTTCTGCAGGCAGTCAATCCCATCTTGACGTTTGATATTCCATCTCACCCAGATGTTCTCAGCACCCTAAGAGCCCACAGGGCCCTGCTTGATGCCTTGGTCACTTTCTCCGTGCAGCTCGCCCTGTGGCAGACCCTCGGGGACTCCACTAAAGGACACATCCTGGTCACACCTACTCATGTGCGTCACTATAAGCAAGGCCGCTGCGATCCTACCTTTTCCTCTACCGCACAGTCCTGTCAGCTGCTGGAGGCACTGATGTGTGGGCCAGGGGCCAGCAACACCCTTCAGCACACTAGAGACCTGATGCATTGCTTTCACCAAGCTTTTCTGGAGCACAAACGCCTCATCAAAAACACAAAATGTGGCCAGGGAGTAGGTCCTCATTTGGGTGCCCTACGCTTGGCCATTTCCCAGGACAACCCTCTTAAAAGTTTTCTAGATTGCTTTGGATGTCCTGCCGTCTATCTCACGGGCAAAAATTGGACAGAAGGGGTGCAATGTGTGGTGGGTAATGTGTATGCACCTGACCAGCTGGCCGTCACCTATCTTGGAAGAAGGGACCGGGTTCGCATGGTGCTTAGCGGGAAAGGTAACTTTGTGGATGTTTTGGACAAACTCATAGAGAACCTTAAAAACTCTCTGAAGTTGATGATGCTGTTGGCCCTTTGGTATGCTATTGCGGCTCAAATGGGGGCACTGGAATGCTGGCTTCACGAACAAAACGGCATGGGAAAGAAGGAAGATGCAGCAAAGGCAGAAGCCAAAAGCCAACAGAAAGCTCCAGATACGAGATCAGATTTCACTCTGCTGATCCACAGTGGGGCTGGGGAGGAGATGATGCTGGACGAGGAGGCGACAAAGGTGATCGAGTTCGCACTGCAGTCAGCCCTCCTCCTGGGGATGCAGGAGTTAGCAGGTGGAGGCAGCAGCCTCAATGCCGTTCAAATATGTGTCGCTGCACTTGAAGACTGCTTCCTATTCAATGCTGGCAAGGGTTCAGTGTTCAATAGGGATGGGGGGCATGAGCTGGAGGCAACTATAGTAGATGGCAGCAGACTGAATTCTGGATCTGTGGCTTGTTTGCAAACCGTCAGAAACCCAATCAAGGCAGCAAGGAAGGTCCTGGAGAAGAGCCACCATGCGCTACTGGTTGGGGATGGTGCAGAAGCATTCCTGCAATCTCTTGATGACCGAGAGAAGCCAGTGGCCTCAGAGTACTTCCACACAGATATACGGTACAAAGACCTGGAGATGAAACTTATGGCTAGAAGCACATCGAAAAATAAACATCCCCAAACAGTAGGAGCTGTCGCATTGGACAGCCAGCGAAAGCTTGCTGCTGCAACATCCACTGGTGGCTTAGTGGGAAAGTGGAAGGGACGAGTTGGAGATACAGCAGTGGTGGGTGCTGGGATATTTGCTGATACAAAGCTAGCAGTGACCTGCTCTGGTGATGGGGATGTGTTTCTGAAGAGGACAATTGCACACAAAGTAGCCAGTCTTTATCATCACAAAGGCTATAGTATTCGGGAAGCCTGTCGGGAGGTGATTTCAGAAGACCTGAAAGGACCCTGTGCAGGAATAATAGCTGTTGATGCCAATGGTGACACTGCGATCGAATGTAATGCGGCGGTGATGTTTGTTGGATCTGTAATAAGGGGCAACATACATGCCGAAGTCCTTAGACCCATAAAATCTTACAGTAATGTAATCTGGGAGACAGATGACCTGGTTGCCTACATTCACTCTGAGCCCTGGACCCCAGGGGCAACAATACTTACTCAAAAAAATCCAAACAGGCCTAGCAGTATCTTTCACCTTCCAGAGCAGGAGTTCCTGGACCTTTTGGTTGGGGCAAAGACAGTGTCAAATCTTCTTTGTAAGCAACTAGAGGTTCAGCGTTGTGCTCTAATGTCCATGCCTCATCCAGAGCAACTAGCTCACATCTGGGTGGTGCCACTGCTTGGACTGAAGCCTAACTGGAAACCTCACCTTGATGAAGAAAACAACTTCCACTATGATGACTGTGGCTACTGCACTTCCAAGGGTGGTCCACTGTGTGAGGATGAAGACCTAAAGAAAGTTCAAGCTAAAATTCGATCTCATCTTTCAAATCCTGAAGCCCCAGCCAGCTATGAATTTATCGGAGATCCCTCACACGATAATCTGTTCTCTCGCATGGTGCGTGGGGAGGAGCAGCAGTGGCGAGTGTGGGAAAACAGCAAACACGTGGCCTTTCTCATGCCATCCCCTAACATACCAGGCTTCACAACTCTTGTGCCCCGTCGACCACTACCAAGTGACATCTTTTGCTTGGAGGATGATGACTACAAAGCTCTGGTCCTGGCCTCCCGTGAAGTAGCCCATCTTCTGGAAAAGGCAATGGGTACCCATGGTGTGGTGCTAATCTTTGAAGGCTGTGCGGCTGATTACGCCCATGCAAATTTGATTCCATTAATTTCTCCACCAGGAACATTTTCTTTAAGCCACACCCCCCAGATGTGCTCAGCCTCTAAGATACATGCACCAACTGCTGATCACCCCCCAGCTAAAAATATGAATGAGAATAATACAAAAATCACACTCTGCAGGCCACCTAAATCTTGGGTAGACCCTGAAAAACATCCTGAACTAGCTATCAAAAGCCAGTGGTACCGCAACCTCTTTAAGATCCAAAACACTCTGTTTCATTCTACTGTGGAGTACTTTCACAACATCTGCAGATATGCCTATGCTCTGACTCCCCTCACCACTGATACCATCTCCTCACCCATGGGCCTGGGATCTGACTCCCAGCCAGTCCATATAAACATGCTAGGGCAGAGCATCTACTTAGCAGACTCCATGCAATTCATTCTTGAGTATTACCTGCGCTTTCAAGAAGACCTGCTAGGTACCTATTACGTGTCTCCCAGTTTCCGTGGAGAAGATCACGATGTGACGCACCTGAATCAGTTCTACCATGTGGAATGCGAGCTTCTGGGAAACATGGATGACGCCATTCATGTGGCTGAAAACTATGTAGCCCACCTTACGCGTACCATCCTGAAAAAGCACTCTGACATCATTCTGAAATGTGCAGGGACTCTCTTCCATGCTGAGAGTCTGCTGAAGTGCTTTGATGAGCAAAAGGGCCTCCCAAGAGTCACACTGGATCAGGCCTTGTCAATGGTGCCTGCTGAGAATTGTTTCGATTGGGTGCAGGAAGGGCAACCCCAGTACGGAAGGAAACTGACCCGCACAGGGGAGCAATTCTTAGTCAAGAGATACGGAGGAGCCGTTTGGCTGACAGAAATGGACCACCTGGGGGTCCCGTTCTACCAGTCATATGTAGAGGGATCAGGGAAGCAGAAAGCCAAGGCGGCGGACCTCCTCCTGGGACTGGGGGAGACCCTGGGCTTGGGGGAAAGGCACTCCACCCCTGAGATGGTACGAGAGGCCTTGCAGCACCACACAGTGCCAGAAGATTCTTACAAATGGTACATCAACATGCGTCAGATCAAACCACTTCTCACCAGTGGCTGGGGCATGGGTACCGAGAGATACCTCTGCTGGCTCCTCAAGCACAATGACGTCAGGGACATGCATATCATACCACGGCTGAAGGGGCAAAAGTACATGCCGTGAAATGATAAGCACCCTTCCCTTTTTTCTCTATGAAGATTCAACGTTTCAGACCTTTCAAGATATAAACTCAGAAGAACATAAAACCTGGCCCCACTCAAGAAAGTTAAGAAATCAGCCGTGTTACCAGGATTGTGTGCTGAGGAGCACAAGTGTGACCAATCATAACCTTAAATGGCAGCCGGAGTCACAATGTCAGGTCCACCGACGACGCTAGGAAAAATACGCCATCTTAAGGCACCTAGGTGACCTACATCCTGTTTTTGTTCCAAAACATTTTATTTACATGCCCAACACATTTGAAACTATACTAAGTTACACCACACCTTTTCATGTTTAATGCCATTGTGATGATGCATCTGAAGACATATTTTTAAAGTTTAAGAAATAAAAAATTAAATGCGCTGTTATTTTCTCATTGATAATTGAGTGTATCAGGCTCTTTTGTATCATTATTGTTGCTTCCAATCATTTATTTTCAACTATTTGTTGATCTGCTTAAATTGTCCTAATTCACATGTCGTAAACACTTGTAGGGAATGGGGCTATTAATTAGAAATGGCTAAAGATTAAATTCACATTGCTTTTAAATTCCAAATTTCAGATGTTATGATGTAATTTAGTGTGTGTTAATCTAACTCAATCAATACAATTTCTGTTTCTAAGTACAACAATGCTTATTAATAAAGATAAATTCAAAGGACAGTGTTGGCATTGACTGTATAATGAGTAATGTTCCACACACAAAATGTATTGGAGTAATCAGGTCAGATCATTTTTCTAAGTCAAATTTAAGAGTAATGACAACCCATCCAGGGAGTAGTGCAATTATGGTTCTTGGTATAAGCTGTAGTGCCCTCCAGGATAAGTGTTTAGAAGATGGATCGACGGATAATTAAGAGCATTCATTAACATGAGAAATATGACAAAACCACAGGACAAAAATTATCTGGTTCTTAGGCCTGCACGGGCCCACACAGGGTGACACAGACTTACACAGGCCTACACAGGCTTATGCTTTTGTGTATCTCCATTAACACAACAAATTCAATTTTTTCAATTCAATTTTATTTATATAGCGCTTTTAACAGGGAGCCCGGTCACAAAGCGCTTTACATAGTCCCGGGCCCACAGTCCCCAGAGAGTAAGCCAAAGGTGACAGTGGCAAGGAAAA